>QNGE01007696.1:0-21324 GCA_008508345.1 Paragonimus westermani | reverse complement strand
AACCACTCTCGCTTGTGAGCAATGATCAGGTTGCCCAATCGTTTCGAGAGTTCAAATCCCGGCCGTGGCAAGGATATGCACTGCTAATGGGCTCTAATGAGAGCGAAACATTCTGAAATGTTGATAAATGGTGACAAATCAATAAAATTAGGCCGTTTTCCAAAAATTATTCAAGACTTTGACTTTGAGATTTCAAGATTTCAAAGGTGGCTGAATAATTCCAAAGTTTGCCGGCAGTTTTGGTTTGTGTGTTATTTTGGTCACCAGTTTGTCAGTACTATTCTGAAGTAGATCAGTTGTAAATCATTGTTCAGTTAACTCTACAGGAATTTTAAAATGCATTTTCACTTCCTCAGTTACATGTTTCACAGTGCTAAAAACATAAGTGTTGAATTGTTTGAAATCTATAGAACAATATTTGAACCTAATATTTGGACAAAAGGATACTTCTTACAAATACTTTTGAAAAAATCATAGAAGTTTGTATGGAATAGGCCATCTAGTATCATTTGTGAGATTGTGTATGACCGAGTAATTACAATCAAACCACGTCAATCTCGAAATCAAGTCATGTGTAATCAAGAAAGAACAATCGGTTTGAAGTTTTCTTCACACGAAAAATTGGTTCATTTATTTTGTGGCGTTTTGGAGATCTTCCTACTCTATAGATATGAGAATATATCAAGATGAGAGATAGAACTGAAGTTCGGGCTTAGGAAGCTTGCACTAAACAGTATGGCTTTATTGCTGACGCTATGAAATTATTTCATGTTTTTTAATCAGAAATATTATTCAAGCAAAATCGAAAAAAAATAATTGTGGCCCTAAGACGATAGTGAATGTGAGGAGGTTTACCGGACAGTTGTGTATCACGTATACTCAATCCTTACTGAATTATAAAAACGAAATCGATCTTTGCAAACAGTTGGTCTCAATGACCACCAGTGAAATGATAGACAACTGTTTTCACCTAGCTGGACCTGATCATCACCACACAAACAGAAGAATCAAACTAACGATTTGTGAATAAGTGGCAGATTGTAGTCCAAACACTTACCAGATAGACCACAAAGTCAACGTTACCAGAGTTGCAGGAAGGTTTGTGAACTCATGTTCTTTGCTACTGCAATTTTCGCCCATAGGCTGCAACCACAAAAGGACTGATCAATTTCGGCCTATTAGCAAAAGGAAGCGCACGGCTAAGGAAAGAAAAATCGATTTTTTGGTCATCTAGACAAAGGCGAATTACCACAAAAAATCATGTGTGTATCATGTGTTTGGTGTTTTGCACCAACCGCATAGGCCTGTTTGTAGAACGTCATTATAGCTGGCTAAGTTTGAAAAGTAATTTTGGATTATTCTTTAGAGCATAACAGGGATTGCCACAGCTTCTGTCACCCCATTCGTTTTTTCTTTGATAGTAGATTATCTATGTGCAACTCACTATGATTTGCACGTCTTTGGTTTCAAACCAGAAGGTTTGATCAAAGAAGGTGCTGACTGTAGCGGAGATCTCCGCTACAGTCAGTATTTAGTTGGGGGGTTTTTCGTGCGTCCTCTTGAGTGCTCACAGTCGAGTGGCAGAGAATGAAACTCGACCGCACCTTACCATCGTCCCCCGGATTAAATCGAACAAGTCGTTAAATGGATTATGTAATTGGACGCGCTCATTTCGTTTAACTAATCCAGTTAGTTTACCTTCATTCACATCATAGTTTAGGAAATTGGCTGCGTCCCGAATGAAATGACCGAACACATAAACTTATAATTAGGGTCCAGAAGATAAGCCCAGGCGTTGTTCTATTTAAATGCAAGAAATGTTCACCAAAGTGCCTGTTTTTCAACCCACGAATGGCATCTTATCAATCCACTTTCCCAACCAAGAAAAAGAGAAATTTAATCACCTAACTCTTCGGATTTGTCCCGCAAGTGGCATACGAAGTTAGCAGGTTTGTCTTCTGTCATCGGTTCGGCAAACTTTTCGCGTCTCCATGTGGCTTGCTATTTGTTATTCACTACTCACAAAGCCTTTCTTCTTGGCCTTGCTACCAGTTCAAGACGGGGCTTTACGCTTGGGCATATGAACAGTTTTTCAAGTTAGAAATTTCATCTAACTGATATTCCTGTACTTTGGATTGCAGGTGACTTACTAGTCCTCCCTCTTTGAGGTTTGGACCCAGCTGAGTCCTCTTCATCAGGAATTTGCCGGCCGATGTTGTTTCTTTCGAGGAATCTTTGAAGCCTGAAAACTGCCAGTCCAAAACTTGGTGGATTCTAATTCAAGAAACAATTCAGCGGTCTTCATTTTGATTGGTTGAACGGAATAGACACACCATTATCCTGACACTTGTAATAGGTTCTTCCTCACTAATGAATAGTCTTTCCGTGGAAAGCTTTCCATCATCTATGGCACCTGAACTACGCTGATTGTGAACGTCTTGATTACGAGCAACTCTGCTTAGTATCTGAGGTTCATCTAATCTCGTTAATTTGGGCATCGGTGGGAGTTTCATACGTACTAAGATGAGTCGACTGCGACATTGCCTAGTACGTCTGATCGTTGCATGGCTTCCCCCAATCTCACTTGTCATGGGTTCTTCACGTAGTCAGTTCTTGATACAGTATGGCTCTTCAGTTCTGATTAACTCACCCGATGACTAATCATAAGTTTCTAGCTTGATAACGATATGTTCATCTGTTGGCTTGACAACATCCTTTTACCCATAACCGTTCAGGTGCCGTATTAACACGCTTGACGTCACTTACACAAATATATATTGTAGATCATGTCATAGAATACAAACGTTGACTTGGTACCAGAAATTACCGTTGAATGTGACGTTGAGTGGCTGTCGCTGAAAGAAGGTTATGAATAATGGACAAATGGCCACTAATGAATGAGGCGGTGCGTCAAACTACTTCGCAGACCAAGTTTTATGGATAACCGCTGAAAAGTGTGCGGATTTTTGTAATGATCATTGTAGAAAGTTTTTACTGCGCTTCAAGGTCATGCTTATGAAGTTAGGTGCACAATTAGCGCAAATGAATACGGATGTGCAACGCTTTGAGTCAGTACACTTAGAAACGGATATCCTTTCTCAGACCATCATAACTAGTTTCATATTTGGTCACATTTGTTCAATAGACTTCAACCTATTGTCTTTGCTGGTCCATTGAAATGTACCCTTGGTAGATCAGTCGCTACACTATTCTAGTCCCATCTTCCCTGCATCTTTCCTGCCTCTCATCTGTTTTCTGTTCCATGTACTCTGATGTAGCAGAAGTTCGGGGATTTAGGTTAGTTCGTATTGAACACTACTCACACCTGATCGCAGCCGTAGCATTCGGATAAGCGTTTTGGCCAGTCCACTTCTAAAGGAAGCGCTATACTCGAGTTTCGCTCTTATTAGAACTAATGAGTGGTACATATCTTTGTCCGGATCGGAGTTCGCATTCTGACACTTATGCCTGTGAGAATAGCGTGTTAACCAGAACGCCAGTAGTTTCAAAATGAGCACGACCGAATGATCAAATCGAAACGTTCAACCAAAACCTAGTATGAATATTGTTCAGCTTAATTGATCATTTTGAAACAGAGTCGCTCTGCTCTATTCAGTCGATAACCCCGTAATCAGGACTTCTGAGTTAAGTTGAAGTCACTGTCTTCAGTGAACCGACTGAATATGGTTTGAATCAGTAATAGAAAATCGGGGATTTAACTTAATGTATTTTTCTCCAACACTTTCAACCACTGAACATTTAGCTCGTATATCCCGAATTTCTGATTATCCGACAGTCTAATGAACGGATTCCACCTCAATAAATATATAAATCGGCAAACCATTTCATAATGACTTTAACTTCTGGTTTTCACTCTAATGATTTTTTCACCCTTCGTGAATATTTATTGTCTATGAATGAATATATATCCTCACAATACTAATTTATCTTCCGCATGTTCGTAAGGAAGTAATGTAAGTAACAAAGTATTTATACTAATTGTTTATACGCGTTTCATCCGAACTTTGTTGTTCATTTTTAATCACGAAACAAATAAGCTTCGGGTATCTGAACTCACTCAGTTTGGAGTATACGGAGAATTGGGTGGCATCCGGCTTTACACTTCTGTAGGAGAGTTCGTTCGTTGTGCTCTATGTTGATTTCATACCTGGTGGTTTTGCGAATATCCCTGAATGTATCTCGTTAGAGTCTACAATTTTTGAAGAAATGTAAATGTACCCAAACTTCACGAAATATCCACTAATCTGAAGTAGCCAGGTTACTTTATTTGGGTGTGAATTATTTCCCGCGAATAGAGAAATGCGAGTCAGTGTCCTTCAGAATCATCCCGAAAAACCGGTTCAAATCTGTGTCGTATGTACAAAAACAGTTTTTTGTGAACCTCAAGTTATCATGGGCCTAAATCATTCAGATCACACTATTGGACGTTCGTTGTTTGTTTGTTCTTTTCCCACCCACCCCCGAACTACTCCAGACTTTAAATTGAAAGTTTCCCGCGTTATTGGTTACTTGGTACTGACGAGCCAATACGAAATGTCAGTGTTCGTTTCCCATTTTGTTCGAAATATTTTCCGTTGATTTGTGCCTACTTGTTACTTGATAGTAACGCAACTGTATTATGGGGATGAATTCTCAAAATGAACCCACGATTTAAATTGGAAAATTTACCCATTTTTGTTTCACACTTATTGTTCAGTCGTTCTTGACACATAACCGACAGCTTCAGAAACGCCAACTAATACATTCGGATTGATAAGGCTACCTTGCAGCATCAGAAAAGCGTCAAAGTAAACAGTCGAAAAAACTGATTTCTATACGTTACTATTGAAAAAAACAACAAAAAACGCTCACCCATCTGGAATGTGAAGGAACCAGATAATCGAACTGTTTATCAGATATCGTTCAAAATAAGTCGAACAAGAGACGATCTGGTGGAACCGTCACCATTTAAAGGGGAAATGACCACATCATAACTTTCATGTATAGATAACGTTGAGAACATATCGAACTAAGTAAGGACAGTTTCACTAAACATTCAATGGTAGTCATAAGACAGATGAAAATCAGTGACTACATTTTCTGTGTACAGACTTTACGTCAATTTCATTACGGTTATGCACAGAACGGTGCAGTACGTAAACAAATAGAAACTTGGAGCGGAATTTTTGCAAACAATCCAGACTTGTTTCGGTCTGTCCAATATTCGACATCGAGCTAAAAGTAGAATACCAAACATCAAAAAATTTAACAAATGTAACCCATACTATCATTGTCAGCGTTGTTGTTGTTATGGTTTCTGTTTCACCTCTGAACCATCAATAAAAGTCATGACCACACCAACCACTAGATCACCTCTAGGGTCGTTCAGAAAGTGAAAACTGATTATTCTACCACTATTGTCACTGAAAGTTTTCCTGAGATTTCAGTAACATCAATAGCAGAATGATAGAAAGGGTACTCAATATTGGAGTCAGATTAGCATTTTTAAAAATGATCATGAAACCCAAAAATCAATCTGCGGGTTAGTGGCACTCAAACAGCGTGAACTCATACGTTTTCTATCGCAGACATTTGTGAAAACAGGTCAAATAATCGGTATGCAGATATGATTTACTATGCTTTTCAGGGCTCACAGTTAAAATATATTGTAGCACTTCAAAGCTTCGTCACTAAACCCTTAACAAACCGCCCAACGTCCCTAACTACCATTGCCATCAGTTTAGCTAGGAGCGTAATTCAAGATTCAGGTTGACCTTTATACTATGCTCTTCAGATGAAACTGATGGTTACCATCGTTACATTAGTTCTAATTTTATGGGAGTCAGAGTAATTTTGAAAGTATACCTGATTTAGCAGTGTAGTCTACCATAGAATGCCAACGGCTGAAAGCAATTCGATATTTCTCGGTGTTATTACTAACATACGATATACAGTAGAAACCAAAAAGAACTTCGCTTTTCAAATACTCCCTTCTGTGGTCACAACAGTCGAATGTTTTATTGACAACAGATTACAGCTTTGGTAGTCTGATCACTTTTACACCATTCCTTCTTCAAAGAAAGACATCAGGGTTCAGGTTTTGCTTTTATCAGAGTTCTTCAGTTAAGGGGCTCAGGTTCACGTTATCACGAGATAACTGTGGCTGCAACCGCGTTATTTGACTCGAGCAAATGTTAACGGTATTCGATGGATGAGGAAGATTCGTTCAAACGAGTCAAAAATTGAAACCAGCCACCGACAAGAATCAGAATCGTCCCGTTTTAAGCAGTCTAATCGATCAGTTTTTCTGCATGTGGAAGTTGATAGCAAGTTTGAGTGGAATTCGAACATGTATCACAGTTTGTGTTTTCGGTGTGGAGCAAATTTACTTCATATCCCTCACAAACATTTTTCACCGAAAATTTTAGTTATAGTTATTGTGTTATTTAAGCATCCTTAAGCTCCTTTTTTGCTGACAGTCTTGTAGTAAATTTTTTCAAGGTTCTGGGTGAGTTCCACACAATCCGGCTTATGTCGTAGTCGGATCAATATTGTCCCTATCGGTTGCTCTCTATTCGAGCAATTTTCATTTCAAATTTTGCAGCTCATGTCGATTTAATCGATGGCCAACTGCCTTAACTATCGTTGTTTATAATGCTGCATGTGACGAATGGCACATCCCTGTTCTACACCTGTTTAGTTTCAAGCATTTCTAACAGCCATAGGCTGTATAACGTGAACATGATAGCGGACATGTTTCTACACAGGACACCTTAGTGACTTTGTTCAGGTGTACTCAACGCACACATTTGAGCGACTTTTGCGGTGCCATTTTCATAAGACAATACAACACGTGCAAATCAACCTTTTTGATACCACCAGCAGATAGAACTTTTCGAGCAACACAAAAGCAGTTTTGACAGGAACGCGTGAACAGGGTGGTCCTTCCACAAGTTGATCAAGTGTAAACAGCATTTCATGTTAAGCGGAACTTTATGAACCCAGGTGTCAGCCTAAGCATAACGAATACACTCAAGTCAAGATTATCTTTCGCTGCAAATTACCACCGTAGGAATGAAGTCATTCCATCAAGGGATTACTGATGCTTTCTCCGTATACATCATAACGTGTAGTTATGTCAACTGACACACACCTGCCAGTTTCCTTGCTAATAGTTAAGCCTCCTTAAAACATGCCATTTCATAAGATTTGATGCAAAAGCAGTTACATCGGCTATAGTCGTTTTGTAGCTTGTGGACCGGAAAAATCCCGTTCAATATGAAGTATCTCATAAAGATGATGAGAACACAGCAATGACCATTTTGTTCGGAGGCCCACGCTTCAATTTGGGCAATGTGGTAACACTACTACTCGTGAACAATGACGAAGGCTTGCCTGACAGTCAGCAGTTACCAGAAAACTGTGTTCATCCATGAATTCCCTAGTGCAGATGCCCCAGACAAGGTGAGAAAGTTAGGTGGATACTTATTTACTATCGAACAATCGGGACATATCAGAAACAGCATGTCAGGTGTGTATTGTATGTTCGGTTGCACACCCACACGAAGCAGCATGTTACTTGGGTTAAGTGGATTATGCAAATAAAGAGTGAAAAATAAACCGTATAGGAAAGAATATGTCGACAATTAACACTAAACTCAGTCTGCGTCTGATTTGTACATGATAGGCTATAATATTTACAAGTTTGTACGAAACACAATCACAATGGATTGCAAGTTTCACATCCTCATATAAAGTTCACTTAAGGTCTCTCGAAAAGAAGCCTTAGGCTCGAGTTTCGCTCTGGGTGGAGCTCATAGTTGGTGCATATTCTTTCCATAGTTTACCACAAACCAGCATCAAATGTATCGCCCAACAACTTGGGCCATTTTTGTGACTTCCACTTGGAGAAAAGTCATAGACTTGGGATCGACCACTGGAATTAACAGAATAGTTATTGTGTCCCCCGGAAACGGTGAGAAAATTCGAACATTACTCATAGACGAATGTACCCATGTGTTCGTAGGTGATAATTCAGTCGCGCTTAGTAGGAAGCTGATGGCATGATAGTTAACGTAGGTGTCTCGGTAGCGGCAAAGATACTGACGGGCTCTGTCAAAGACAAGGCTCGAGTCTAATGCTTCTTTTCAAAAGGGGCCTATTAAAATGTTTGTGGAACTGCCTCAGTTGAAATCATCTGGAGTGATATTCCGTTTCGATTAGCCAAAATCGCTCATTACTAAGAAAAACTATGAATGTTCAGCTTACTTGTTGCAAATTACGGTTAGATGTGCACCTTCGCTTTGTGTTATATGTGTATGCAAAATGAGTGTTTGTTGGATTGTGATTAACACAGTGGTGCCGCAGTTGGGTGTCTGCTAAATTATCAGATCTGTTACACTACCTTTCAGTAATGCGCTCTCAGTTCTGTTCTATGGATTCAGTGGATTATAGGGTAAACTGTTTGGGAAGTCTTATCTGGACAGTTAATCTCCCGAATCATTTGACAAACTCCATATGACAGTGGATTAAGCAGGTAGGTGAATTCAAATGTGGGATTTTCGTTCTTCTGGTATGGGTTCGTGGTTCAGCTGATACAGCACTTGTCGCACCTAGACATACCGTTTCTGTGGCTGGTTCGAATCTGACCATAGTTCAGATTTTTCACAATTTGGTCTGTTCTAAATGTAATCACCGTTTGTGTAGAAGTGACATTTTATCCAATTACCTAAGGTAGTCGGAACTATAGGATGAAACTGTACTGCATAAATTCGATTGTATCTGTTGGTATTTTCTAGTACTGAACTGATTTCCGATTTGATATAAATTATTGGCCTACTGTTTACTTTCGTCTTTATATCGTAAACAATATGTTTACAAAGTTATTCTCCCTTGTTCCACCAACTGTACCGATAGGCGTGTTTCATACTGTTCAGTTCCACAACTCAGCCCCACACATTTATTAATGTGTAACTATGTGGTGTATAGTCAATTAACACCGCACCGCCCGTTGTGTGGGGGCTGAGGTAGATGGCCCTATGCATACTGGTCACTACTCTGAAAGTCACTGTGATCCCACTGCTCTAGTTGATATCCCATTCGAGTCTACGATCACGAATTCCCATGTCACCTTCTGTGAACTCTGTATTTAGTTATGTTTAATCTTCGGTCCGGGAGCAAAGAAAACACAAACGTTATTCCTATCTTATTCCGTCCACCTTACCTAATCCAACAGTCAAGATGTGTGCTGTTTTACGTATACTCCAAACTGGAAGATAAGCGAGAATCACAACTTTTGGAAATAAGCTGGTAAGTAGGTTCACCGAATTCACACTCGCGAATGACGATTTTTGACAGACTAGCCATGCGAACTCCATAACGGCTTCGTTTGCGTAAGTCATCATAACAGACACCACAACCAAAGCAGTATACGGTGTTTGCGCTAACTAAAGCAGGTTCATTCACCGAGATATATCCTATATCTTCTTCGCCATTGTTAAATTCATACACTACTCTGAAACGTGGCTAAACTTCGGTGGACCCTGTGTTTGACAAAACTGAGCAGCTCCAAGCATAGCTCTACAATCGTATGTTAAACAAATTTTAAATTTGTTCAACATATGCCACCAGATTTCCCGTGACTGCACTTTTACCAACTTTTCCAATGCTGTAACAGTTCACTGTTTCTATTAAATATCATCTTCAGTAAGCGACCTTAATCCGAGAACCCGAAGAACGTAATGAAAGTTTTGATGGACCTCAAAGATTGTAATAACAGTACACTAATGCAAGAACAGCAACGAGTGTGATTTGAGGTTTCCAGGGAAATGTTTAAATAGGGGGAAATGTTGAACACTTCGAATAAATAATGGTAGCTTTGCTAATCAAACCAACTTGCATTCTCCTTCACTCTGAAGGATGCATTGCAGAGTACACTTTCAACGTTGGTTCCGACTGGGGTTGCTAGAATTCGGGACAAATGAGACAATACACTGTCCACAAATAAAAGCTAAAATCTGACAATATTAGCATGCCAACCGATACACGAACAGTGGATTAGTGGTCAAACCATGTTCACCTCACAGAACCAACCCCGTACTGGATTTCAACATTTTATCTAACGAACTGACAACACTAGGTCCTTCGAAGAGCAAGGTTGCTTCTTCTATGCACTTTCGACCAAATTGTGAGTCCATTTGAATTGTGAGAACGGAGAATGATGTTCGCGATATGCCACACAATTCCCACTCATGCTAGTTAATGTGGTGCGTTAAAAACGTTTCACTACCCCCAAGCGTATGACAGGTTTGTCAGTGTACACAAAGCTAGGCACTGCGCCCCAGTCTATGTGGTTAACCAGATGCCTAGATGCTCCCCTTTTATCGGATTGGACGATCAAAGGCGTAGAGAGTAAGAGAAATAGTGTGACAAAATCCACCAATCGGAAGTAGGCTAATTTTGATTGGTTTAACATATATACCTGAACTGTTATTGGCTCGGTCCTGTTTGCGTAAATGTTTCCTGAGTGTAGCCACTGCCCAGCTCTATCACCAGATTCGCAACGCAGGACTCAGCCTAGTCACTTTGTCTGCATCGTCAAGACGTTTACCATAACGATAGCTTCACGATAGACCAACGGAATGGAAACTCGACTTAATCGAATTCCTTCATTCACACATCCCTTGCGTACACCAGCACCGAGTACTGTAGGAAATCACAGTTTTGATGCCACTAATTCAACACATGGACTTATGAACTCGGCAAACACATTACTGACCTTGGACACAAACGACTCTGCGGGAGGAATGAAAAACTTGGGGATCCAACATGTTCACTGTGCGGTCGATAATGGTAAGTGTTCCTTCTTCCGCACCTCAACAATTGATATTTTTAAACTTTGAATCCATAATTGAAACAATTAGCTCCGAGTGCGCACGTACATGTAGTCGGGATATAGGGGAAACAAACTAAACGAGAGAATATCAATAACCTAGAGACGATCGCTTATCAGCAATTTTCCATCGTCCCACTATGTTGAGTTGCCAGACCAATTGGAACTTTAATACAGAACATATCTGGACACAGGAAGATGAACGGATGTGCAGTATGCGTCTCTGTTTGGTATGGTGCAAAACACTGAATACGCTGGTAATGCCCATCTTTTTATCTGTCTCGAATATACGTTTAGCTATTGAATGGGATTCTTTCAAGCCTTTCTTAACAGTTGGCACATTCAGGGTGACACTTTAAATTTACAACCATTTTGAATAGTGTTCACTAATGTGAGTACCTGATAGGTAGCCATCATTGCAGCTACATAAAAATTCATTAATTACGTGAGTTGTGACTTGACCACTCTGGTTCTGCTTGTTCAGTGACAACGACAATCATATTGTTAACTGTACCGCACGAGATCAAGCAACCTTTTTGAGAATGGTCGGATTTACCGAGTGTTGTAACTGGCTAGCAAACACAATGTCCACAAATGGTATTTATAAGATCACGTTTGTTTTAGACACTGTTATTAAACAAATACTATCAAGCTTTTGCTCTTCGTCTCTCTTACTAAACAGTAATCGTCAGCCGTTTTCTTTTAGACTGAAATAACTAGAACCAACCACTTACTGCTGTCCAGAATAAAGTGTACATCAAGTCTGTTATTTTACACTCTTTGAAAGATAACAATTATGGAACTGTGTGTACTTGTCAGTAAATATCGGTTTCCTCTGCGAAAAGGTTGTCGTCGTTTCACCGGACTAAAATATCTGGAAGCGATAGTTCATCCAAGTTCTCCTCTTCCAATATACCATTTTGACGTTTTGATATGTCGAGTTCAGTGCTTACAAACAATGGTGCTGAATCCTGAACGTGCTCAGCGTTGATTATCGATAATGCCGTCAACATATGTTTCATACGACGAAAACAACTCACATGACTGATGTCTTTTTGATCACTCTTTCAGCCGAAAAAAGACGTTTAGTTAAAACAACTGAAGGCTATTTTATTTTCTATGAATATAGATGAGACCCAACTGTGAATGGGAATTAGCATAATGTGTGAAAATGTCGTTGAATGACATAAAACTAAGGTACTAATCACTTCTGGGTACAATTCTGGTATTCACTCAAAGGTTTGGGCCTAATTTTTGACAATACGTACTAGGCTAGAATTACTGATAAGCCCTAGGTGGAGCAAAACTGGTGAAATTAGTGCTTCTACTCAAAACAGTCGCCTTGACAGTTTACAGTAATCTGACCGCTGTATTCAAATTGGAGTGGTACTCATTTTGTATCAACTAAATCTTCAATAAGTTTAATTTTCATTTTTTTTATAAAAAAAAAACGGAAAAACGTAGGCAGAATGTTTGCTTCTTGGAGTGCAATCAATGTACTACCACATGAGGAACATTTATGATTGTCACCACTGTTGATTTTTGAAATAAGTCGCTTAAGTGAAATGACAATTAACACAAGAACAAAATCTTCATAACTGCAAAGACTCCAACAAAGAAATGAATGATATATAAAAACAGATTGAGCGCTAGTCTACCACGTTGGATAGGTCTATCATGTCATGATTAGTTCAGTATGCGCGGACCACCTAACTCTGTTTTTTCGCTCATGCTTTCACAACAAGACACTAAAAACGAAGGTCTACAGTGTAAAACAGCCCCGTTGTGGAAACTGACACAAGAAAACTGGCACTTTAACTCTCCGTGTTTCAACCGCATAAACCGTTTTATCTGTCAAGTTGTCTGTTGCCAGACTTCTTTTAGAAGGTGTGTGAACATAAACAACGAGGAAAACAAACGTTATTTTAGACAACCGATGTGGTTCCACATCCGTTACCAGTACTGATACACCAACCTCTTTACTGATAAATCGTGTACGATGCATCTGAAATTATTCAACCTTCTCTTCCGGTGTCTAGTCTTCTAGGGGTTGAGAACTGCCTTTAGTTACCTGGTGCCAGTCGTCACTTTTCATTCACGTTCCGCTGTTCATTGGCTACGCTGTACACTGTACACAATTAGTAGCCGTGTTTCGATAACTGACCATCGATTATACTCACGCTGAGTTGTTTCTACCGGACTATTAGTATATCTAAATAGAGACTATTCGACAGTGAACCTCAAAGTTAATGAAGGCAAACAGGAAGGGTGTTCGAATTTGTACCGGAACCAGATAAGGTCTAACTGTGGTTACTCATGGCCACTTTGAAATAGGCAACCGAAACTATTACGACTACTCTTCAGGAGTGCGACAGCCAGTTCAACTTCTTCCGGGCGGACGCTGTTTGAGTTAAGCCAGTTTTCAACCGCGTCAACGCATGGACAACTAGGCTGATCGTCAAGACTCGTTGTCTAGGTATCCGTTATCTGCGTATATACCGACACCTCATCAGAGCTGACTACGCTTAGTAGTGACTGATAGTCAGTTGCCAAAGCACTGATATCGATGAGCAAATTGCCGACTTATGTGGTTTAACTTCAGTCACGTGGATGGTACACACTGTCATCATTATCTCACTAGATCCGTTAGTCAGCGTTGGCCCAGGAACAAGGACACTGAGGCACGCGATAAGTGCACAGTATTGTTAACACAGTAAAGGATCACGCGGTGGGTCAACCGACTGTAGATTTTGAGTCCTATGCTCTATTCGCAACTATAGGCCGTTCATTTTGATTCTGGAATTTCGGTTTTGAAGGATGTTTGGTCCTTTGCGTCCACATATATATACACTTTTTGGAAGGTCAATAACTCATTTGACATCGGATTTGTCCATAATGTGCTTGATCACAGATATGGTGTGACAGATTAGAGTGCTCGCAAGCGTCATTCCAATTTTTTTTAAACCAAAATTTCTATTTCAAACTGGTTAAAATAACTGTACATTAAAACGAAGATACATAAGAAGCGATGCCGGATAATTTCGAAATAAATTTATTAGTCCGTTTTACATCATAATGAACCTTGTGATCAGACATGAGGTGAAAGGCGATCTCTGTGAATCCCCGGAAGGAACGTTTCGTTAGTTCCAGTTAGCGATTTGAGCAAAGACTCAAATTCACATTATCGTTCATCAGCACTATTCTCTTACCTGGACGGTTGAACTTACTCACCCTGAAATCCGGTTGACTCATTCTGAATTTATTGGTGTGCTTTGCCATCAGAAGTCATGCGAACCTACCCACTCTGAGTTACAGTAAACCGTACATCACCTGGGCTCATGTAACCGGGTATAAACCTTTCAGTAGGCCCACCGGTGGCTTTATATTTTGGGATCGTTGTCAATCTTAAGTTTTATCATCTTAAACGCTTTCATCTCCACTGTGCTTTTCTATACATGGAGTTTTTCGGTCGTACATGGACCAACGTAACCTTGAAAATGACTTAAAAATCCTGATCGGTGAGGTCGTTCCTATCAAAGGATAACGGACATTGGTTTCACCGACAGTTTAATATTGTCAAACAACGCCGGATGTCACCCGCATGGTGCCCAATTTGAGCGTTCAGTGCCGATACGTCGACCGTATGTGAGGGATGTATGGCTTGCGCGCAGAAAGTCAGAGTATATCCCCTAAAATTATATCAAAGAGGCTCTACCGATGAGTTATATGGAAAGCAAAGTGGAAATAACAGACAGGAAATTTGCATTTTAACGTGAAATATTTTCCCGGTCATAAATGAATTCCAATTCAATTGCATTCCTACTTGCCGTAAGCCAAGTCATCAATTTTGCTGATTCAGATTCGTGGTCAAACAGAGAACGAATCCGGTCGTGCCAGCCGCACTGTATACCCAAAAGCATGGACGTAATAACAACCTTCATCTCCACTTGCCACAAACCATCCCCACCTCCCTCTGGGCACCCAAACCCAATGCTCCGTAGGACTTGCTGAGACATTTCTATTGCACGAGTCTGACTGAGTCATACGCTAACGAAAAACGGACCATGTTTGCAGTTTGAGTAATCACGCGAACGCATTCTGACCTGAGTTCACATCCAGTTTGCGTGTAACACAACACGACCTTTCCGATTTCTCAACATGATGTCTGTCTTGTCACAAAGTAAAATCACCATCACATGTTGATCGACTATCGGGGATGCTCGACGAAATGACCGGACATTGGGCGTTTCTTAATCAAACAGCATAGATTGCATGTACACGACGAAAGGGGTCACAGGGTCTACTTGTGGTTGCACTCAAAACTGTGCATAGCGAACTAGAGTTAAATGGGTAGGACAGTTATGGTGACCCATGACTCAGAAAGTCACTTCATGTGATCCAAAAAGTCACATACGAAATAGAGTCACGATAATATCTAATATAGTGAGTGTTAATATACATTGTTATTTATAACTCACAGCCGGATTCATCCCGTTTGAACATATCAGTTAGACACGCGTGGATCAGGGTTCGTAACAACCTACTTCTTGCCTTGTGTTCCTAGATCTTCATCAACCGCATTTCAATCCTTGGCTATGTCGACTATAGAGCAGTTTACATCGATCTAGTCAATATTCGCATGTCCTAAAAAAGGAATGCTTTCACCTCCTATAATCTTAAAGTAGGATTGTAACTTAGATGTTTATGCGACCTTGATGCTGGACGGCCTTTGTCGACTAAATTCGTAGCCAGTGAATGTAAGTTGAAACAACTTACACGGTCGATGGCCTGAACGCATCCGTATGCTACCAGATGAATTTCAAAACTTTAACCACACACTTATCAAATTTATTTCGTCCAGTAGCAAAGACCGAAGACGAATTAGTCGTTCAAGCAATCCCAGAGATAGTGGATCCCGTTTGTCTACTCCATAAACATACACCCGCCAATACTGTCTAAGGTAACCAAGTAGTCCAACTGAATTTGATAAACTTGTGCTTACTGGCTTCGTTTCATCATGAGAGAAATGCAGGCATGTGACAACCGGTCAGTAGCTGCTGTCCCACACCTCACACACGCACACCAGATTCATCACGTGATCTTCTGAATAAGCGATAGACCATAACGGTATTGAGTGGCCAGAGTTGTCTAAGTGAACGGTTCAGATCAATGCTGTTCATTTTGTTCACTGCAGCCATGTGAGATACCCGCTGACAATATTTCTAGTGTCCATCTGGTAACTATCTACTCCGCATGGCTGGCACACCGATTCACTTTCAATTGCCCATCTTTCAGCTATCTTAATTGGGGTGGTAGCCTGGGAATCATTAACTTTGTTTCACAGTATGCTGATTTTGCTGATAGTTCATCGAATGTTGACACTTACAGTTCGACTCTCATTATGCCTACCTAGACCAGCCCGTAGTTTGTGTTGCTCGAACATTGGAAATTAACTGAATCACTCATCCTGTGACCAAACGTATGACAACGGAAAAATTAAACGGCTTAACACGCCTACTTTTACAGTCCTTGACTAAATAGCCCAGAAGCAATAAATCGACGTGGAAGGTGAGTCTCAGACTGTCAGTTACAGAGATATCGCACAAATTCAGTTGAACTTATGAGAAACCCTATCTGGAAGCCGTGAGTACAAAATGAATTTTGTATATGCCAGCAACTCATTGTTTACGAAGTCAGTGTCATAAACCCCACCTGTACCATTTGCCTGAAACTCTTGTCCAAACACAAAATACACCAAGTGGACTTGCCAACAGGGTAGAATTATTCTTCTCTCCGTATTTTAGACGTGACATTCCTGGCACATCGGGCCCTTTCCTTCCACATCGGTTTTATTTGGCTTTTGCCCGTACCCTCGCGTAGTGCTCACTCCCCCCCATCACATGAGCGATTTGGTTTGGATCACGTGAACGAAGTGCCATTTTGAAATCGGCGTTCAGACCCAACAGCTCGGGTTGCCAAGCCCAGTCAATTTGGCCATGGTCAATAGACCGGGTATTCTAGTCAACATGGGAACTTCCGGGGCTTTATTGTCTATTCTGTGTGCGTTATCTTTGTGTACATTTGAGCCAGTTCAAATGCTGCATGTAGCTGCCAGAAGCTACGTGTGATAGGCTTTGAGCCCGGAAACCAGGCAAAAAAATCAATCGAACAAACAATGGATGATCTATGCAATCTTTCGTCAACCAATTTTGATGTCCACATTGTAACAAAATTGACTCGGTTTTATCGTCGGCCTAACAGTTTGTTCCATAGTCTCGGTTTAGTGTGTGTTTGTAAGAGAGGCAGGGAGAACTTTACCTTCGAAAGCCAGAATGTTAAGTTTTCTGAACGAAATGGCTCAACAGTCATCCTACTGATGCCAATAGCGTCACTATGATCTGAACTTGGTGAGATTAACTGACAGAAACCACAGTAAATCATCTTCAAGCGCCAATTCTACATACAGAAAAAAAGATGAATTGTGGTCCTCCTCGGCCACTGTTAAGTCTACCTTCCTTTCTTCCGGTAGCGCAGTTCACAGTGACACACTGGGCAATACGACTCAACAAAGAATCCATTGATGCTGACACGATTTCTGCCTGAATGATCTTTATGCCCGATGAAAAACCTGAGTCTTCTATCTCTCATCCGAAACTGACTGTGGGTGGGTGACCGATCCAGGCGTGAATAGAGTACACCAAACACATGCTGCGTGATTGAGACGAATTATGCTGACGCGCCGTAGGCGTGCGTGTACATACTCAAAGGAAGGGGGGTGGAAGTGGCCGAGTAAAGAGAATCATGAAAGGGAGCAAATCAAATGAGTCTCCCCTTCAGGTGGAGACACTACTCACACCTGGCATGCGCAAAGAGAGATTAATCAGAACAACGGACTAGAGATCCACATCTAAACGGTAAAGCTTGTCTGATGAACTGTTGAACGAAAGGTGACGGGGTGGTGTAGAAGACAGATGACGGAGATGCGTGTTAGCACCGCACTGTAGCAACGGTCAATCGTCATTTTATCAAGACTGATCTGTCTCCTCATCAGTCTCCTGATTCGAATGTGGACTAACTTGGGAACAGTAGTTTGTGGACAAAAACCAATAAAAACCATTCTAATCTGCGATCATAGTAGGTGTTTTCCGGGAACCAGATGAATCAAATTCATCTGACAAGTACTGGTTATCGCTTTCTTTAAAAAAGTGTCACTTTACGATTCATTGTTGTCAGAACAGGCTAGTGACGATGTCACTGTGTGCCTGCTATCATACGTCTCAAGGAATGTAGATCTCAATTTAATGGAAGCTGAAGGCAAACCATCTTACAAATCAGATCAATAGACTAAACAACAAACACATGTGGAACGTGGCATCCACCTGCTTCCTCTTTTGTCTGAGATACCAATTACTTCAAACAAATGGTACGAGCTGTTGTCAAATTTTAGTTGATGGCTCCGTGTGTCGTAAGCTGTGCATTTTGTACGCTACGGACGGAAAAGCGAACTGGTGTCTAGTAGGTTAGAGTGCTGGACCGAGAGAGGTCTTCACTATACGGAAAACGTAACCTCTTTGTTCCAAACATCACAATCACTTCAAATCCTAATATGGCAAGGCAGGCTCAGGAGATACCGCGGACATACGGCCCTAATGACAACAACATCAATCAGTGATGCTTCGCTCACGCATTTCTGTATTCCAGTGTGACTACTTTTCCAGCATCAGTTTGAGTTCACCGTAGTCATTGGTAGCCACCACAAGAGAACGAAAGTCTCGGTTCCCCAGTGTCTAGTAGGCTGAACGAACTTGGAGGTTCAGGACATTTGGCCAACCAAACCAAATACTTAGATCATTATTGGCCATCTGCTCGTCAGTTTTCAAAATGCATATGCAAATAGGACAGCCATCCAGTGTCTCTCTGTGTGTGCACGACGAATGTCGTTACAACCAGGGAATCTGGGAACAAATAGGCAATACGATGTTAACGAAGGCGAAACTGACAGACGGCCCTTCAGCGTGATTATCAGGATGTCAGTTGGAGTTGGTGAAATTCTAGGTATTATGTATGTGCGTTTGTTTAGGCTGGTGGTTGGGTGCGGACCAAAAAGATCAGTATAAACGTTGTTCCGACACAGTTTAATCACAAAATGTGATCAGTGCAGGTTGATTTTGTACTGCTTAATGAGGTTTTAAAGAAAACTGACCATTCCTCAAACACTCTGAAGGCAAACAAACTGCGTCTTCAGTTGCCTTCCCAAACCGTTTGTTATTGATCGGAACAGCAACCTCAGTTAGTTCTTCAGTCAGTCAACAAACATTTGGTTATATGTGAAAAAAGTGATCCTCTCCCTGAGGCCTGTAATGTTTTCTAACTGAATTTATCTTTGGACGATGATACGTGACGAAAACTAGATTTTAGATTATTCAAAGTACAACCCTTATTTGAAACGTCTGTCGGAAAGACTTGGTGAATTGGTAGAATTCGGCAAGGTGAATGACAATCGTCAGGCATGTGCCCACTCTGAATATTCTAGCTCGTAGTAACAGACACCGGACTGTGATATCCAATCGAATATATCGACCACCAGAAACAACGATACACAGTCAGTAAAAAGTCATTTAAAAGTGTGCGCCGTTCACGGCCTCCCACTCTACCCCAAAAAGTATGTCTCTATACGGTTGGTCATATTTTTTTACATCGCCCGGTCTGCTCTGATTATGACCACGTGAATCTGAAACGTAAATACGTCAGAACAAAAGTTTATTCCTCACCTTGGGATTCGACCCATAAGAATCATCTCATTTGTTACGTGTTCGCAGCGAGCTCGAATCACATCCCTGATTCTACACTATGACTAAAATCAGAGAAAGTACCGTTCGGTTAAAAGAACATGAGCTCCTTTAAAAGTCGTGCCAGAGCGGTCGCATCCAAGTCAAACTGTTCGTGAGTTAAGTCGTGTCTACTGACGGATATTATGTAATTAAATCAAAACAGGCATGTAAATCACCCCTGCACACGTCAAACGATTAGCAAATCGTTCACCTCATCTAGTGATGGATTGGTAACTCGGATCGTCCACCACCCTCGTGCACTCGTGTGTGAATGTGTGTCGAACGGAAAAACCGACAGAATAACCCTAATTCATACTCATACTAGACTCATACTCAACTAGACCGTTTGGCTGTGACCATCAGTAGTATATACCCCCATCTAAGGAGGGAATTTCACTCCGGCCCACATGATCGCCCGGCGTGCGTATTGACAGCCGCATCACTGACCTCACACTAATTGTGACCGAATTATCACAGACGAAGGTTCGGCCACAACACTCAATAAGCAATACTCAGATTACCTGACCATTGTGTGAGGAGACACAATAAGTGTCGTTTTAACCTTGACAATAAATCTTTAATGATAGACGAAATTCTGTCACTTGTCTGTGTGTATGCCTGGAGCGGATCGCCCGATCGTAGTTCAATCATTGACGCTAATAAATGGTTCAGTGCTTAGTAGAACGTACTAGGCCAAATTGTGTTATGACTGTATCCAAGGTTCAATATTGGGTCGTATCTGTGTTTATAAGTCATTCGGAACCGTAGTGAAAATGACTGATGGAAATAGGTTCTGCTTAGTTATTCCGAGATGTGCTGAGCACCTGCTGTCCAAATTAACAATGAACGTACTGAATGCCGTGTTTCTGCGTCTGAATTTCTTCATAATCCCTGCAAACTACTTATTTATCATTTCCCCACAATCTTTATTGTTCTTCTCCAATCCCAAAATCCGCACTTTATTCTCTTCTGGCCTAACGTCTAAGCTTTTCACGTCTAGTTCTCAACACATAGACAATCACTGAATGTCTGAAGTTGGTAGTTATTTCGCCATTTGTCGGCATCTTTTTGAATGCAAACAACTTTTGGCAATTTTTTTGTAGACTACTATTTCAAAACAATCATGGGTAATCAGTCGTTACCTACTTATCTGTACTGTTAATATTGCAAGGAAAACTTAGATTTGTATATTATGTCTTAGGTGTAAAGTGAGCGCCTTACCACAGTTCCTCGTTTCCATGTAGCAAATGCTAGGCTTTTTCTCGCTAGGCTTATTGAATTCGTTACGTAAGAAGAAAAGCCATGCCTGATATAGTCCTGCAGTGGGTAGTGAGTAATTAACTGAAAAGCTCAGTAAAATGACATCTCTAGAGAGTACGCTCTATAATTATTCTACCGTTAACCAGGTATGACATTTAAGCCTGGCTGAGAAGCCCTCATAGCCGTGTTTTCTGCTTAGGCCACAAAGAAAGTTATCACATTCTTTTCCAGGATAGCCAGGCAGCGTGGATAGTGATCACAAGAAACTGTGACTGAAACTTTAGACTTGAAGTTTCTGGTACGTTTATAGTGGGAGTAAATATACGATCACCTGGCATATTT
>QNGE01007695.1:7082-18283 GCA_008508345.1 Paragonimus westermani | reverse complement strand
CACTCTGGTTACGGCGACTCAAGCTCAACCTTTCACTCATGTATAGTTTGGTCTATGACAGTAAATTCACCGTCATCTTCGCGACTAGCTTACAACACAGGCCAATGTATAACCTCAGAAACAAGGAATTCACCTTGACAGCTCTTGAATCTCGGAAAAAACTGCGTTCAAATTTTTTCCTAGTAAAATACTCCTACATTTGGAACACACTCCCGTATGCAATTAGGCCCAGTGAGAATAAACATCAATTCAAACTGAACTTAGAAACTTTCAAAAACGGACGTAATAACATCGGACGAAGTATCCTCTGTTTTGCGTGATGTTAAGTCACGCACCCTTCAAGCCGATCAAAACTACTGCTTTTAGGATAGATGTTTTACCTTTAGACTTCCCAGCAAACAAGAAATCATATCCATAGTCAACACGTGTAGGTGTCAATATACATACCCTTTAGTAACAACCCAAACATCCTGGCACACTCTTACCCCATACTTGTTGATAGCTTGTGTGTCTGAGTTGTAAACCACCATGCAAAAGCTTGACATGCTAAAATCGTTAAAAAAACTCAACCTGTTCGTCTCATGACTGCAAAATAACCTCGAGTCACAACTCTTCCTCTTTCTCCCCTGATAGATCACCCGGCAACCTCTCGGTATTGTCAAACATTCTTCTCATTCTATATACCGTCTTTACAAAAATAATGGACATCTAAATTCGGCAATTATCGTATACTAAGAATAGATGATAATCGATCTCCTTTCGCGTTATTCAATAACAGCTGCTCGCCTGTGGTATACATATAATCAATCAACACAACTGTGGTGGAAATCTCGATTCACCGATTGTCCAAACCCCGACACAACGGAAGATCTGACAAACGGTCAATCCAAATATCGCGTCAAGATACAACATCAGGATTGGACGAACGGTCTCAGTGTTGTGCCTTCCGTTATTCGTCAATTCATCTGTTCCGTATTCCACCAATTAACATACAGTTTATGACGTTACAGGTGCTAATGAGATCAGCCAATGACAGGATGTGATTTCTCTATTATTGTTGTACATGAATAAATTCGGTGTTTCAATCCATGAATAACAATTGCTTACTGCTGCCAGTACGAGGTCTTCGCCTTGTTACTTGCGTGGGAAGTTCCGATTCAAGTACGATTTCTAGGGCTATTCGAAGTCCCCAATTCTGAGTATCACAACGATGCTATTAACGTCACATAAGAGGTTATGTCAGAATATCACATGTTCCATTGTTCGTCATAGCTCACATAGTCAGTTTTACGTTCTCCCGTTTATCGCAGAATTCTTCTCTCCATTCTAGGTTTTACTGATACATCTCGGGTGAGAAAACATCCAACCCCGCCCGGACACTTGAAATTCCGTAGTGATTGTGCATATCGCGAGCTCCTCGAAATTCTCAGGAATTTGAGCGAATGACGTCCGATGGAGAGGTCCATGCGTTCCTCGCGAAAGTATATGCGTCCTCACCTCGCTTACATCATGAACAACTTTTTCTGCACATTTTTGGGACTATCTACATGGAATATCGACCAACTTCTTCGCCAATATACCCTCTCCATCCCCCAACCACCCATTTTTGGTACGACCTAGAGCATCAGGCCAGCGATCACCTTGTGGAGCCCAAATCGATGTAACAAATCAATTATTTTATCGAATTGTGCAGACCCCAAGTACTATCGTCTTGGAACTACGTAGATCGAAGTTTTCTGCATAGACTTGAATTTTCCCTTCATTTAATGTTTGTTTTTGTCTGATTCGTTGCTCAATTCACATAGCTGACTCGTTGTACAATTTTCAAATTTGGTGTTCACTTATGTGTGAGCTAAAAATCATTGCGTTGATCACGCTCTCCTGCGCGTGTCTCTCACAAATACGTCAAGAAATATACCATTATCATTATTATTATTACGTGCCATACATTTGCTGTCGACATACGTCTATCTCTTAGACATATGCTAGACCATCTAACTTGGAAGTCTTGCGAATGTTCCAACTTGGCATTCTCACTGCTGCGTACGCCACTGCGATGTTGAACTCCCCAAGATGCCCTGCAGCCTTAATCAGCGAGTCTAAAAGGTAATGTTATGAAAATTGTACTAATAAATTACCGTTCGTCGGCTTTCCTCCGACGTGTACAGTGTACACATTTATATACCATACTTCCGTACGGGCAGCCTGTTGGCAGATTCATTCTCCTATGTTTATTGGCAGTTGTAGTTTGTGGACTAATGATGAAACAACTGTTGCAGGTTTCGCGTTGAAATCTTTTCGGGTCCTCCAGGAACTCCTGAAAGTTCCGATAATTGCCCTTGAACACTCTTCACAACACGTCCTCGTTGTTCACTACCGTGCTGATTCGTCGTATGAAAGTAATGCAGTGGGCCATTCAAACACCAACTTGGTGCGATGATGTTAGATTCCTTGAAATGCGCAGTTTTTATGCATTCGAATAGGTATTTCCACATGTACCTTTTTAGTGAATCTAGTTGTAACCCTAGCCCTATACCAGTTCTCCCATTATTTTTGTATGAATGGAAACTAACTCTTGCTGCAGAGGAGGCAACGACTGAAATCCTTTTCAGCTGTCTCACTCAATATAAATAGTCCCCGGTTAACCGCAGTGAACAACCAACAAAGCTCATTCAGGACAAATAGCGTCATTGATCACATAGGCGTTCCACCTTGATTGTGACCGACTTAGAGCGATATGTGCTGTTCTCGCTCTGGCTTGATAATGTAAAATGCAAGCCAGCCGCTTTTTGCTCTGACTACTCGTAACACTTGCAGACCAACTTTGGGGCAACGTAAAGACTCAGGGGGACAGCGTTCTTCTGAATGATAGATTCTAACAACAGTTCCGTAAAAGGAAACAACACAATCACGAACAGCACACAGCCCCATTTTCAATGGAGCAAAATAGGGCGTTCGTGGGGCTAAGTGGGACACTGAAACAAGTTGGTTTTTCAGGGCATGTACGATGATCTGTGTGATGCTGCACATCACTTTCCACTTCTTCACTCCGACCGCAGATGTTATTGCCTACATGTTCATAAGTGTGATACTGTTGTAGTGTATCAGCGCATCCCTTTTCGTAATTGTTTATACTGCTTGCAGTTTGACTTCAAATGCCGGTAATTTGCAGTGATGTTTCTGGGTATCACCACGTCATCACACATTATTGATTGCGTTGGACAGTAAAAAAAGTCACTGATCACCGTCAACCATTGATCGGAAGTGGAAGAGGTTCATGCAGCTGAATAATTGTTTTGGATGTGGACAGGCGTCAAGGTGAGACCACAGGAATAGCCCTCCACATTTGGCCGAATCATATGCTTCATCTTCGTGTTTTATATATACTCTCTGCATTCCAACTTATTTCTGTTCTAAAATGCGAATCAGGCATTCATAAAGAGCCACTTCTAGGTGTGGTGGAAACAAATATCGCCAATACACCCGCCCCTTGCCCCACAGAGCGAAAAATGAGCCACCTGAAGTTAATGCGAGATGCTTCGTTGTAGGATTTCCCTGTAGGACCAGCCTACTTCTTTTTTACTCCTTCCGGACGTGCAGTTGAGCATATCATTGAAAGGCCGCAGATTGATACTGTAGTGGATCTAGAAAATGTAAAATACTTGAGTAAAAACGCATGGCCAAAATGTAGTGAAAACAAGAAGAAATGACCCGCAATGGTTCGTGAAGGTGCGCTGGTTTAGGAATCCCGCTACACTGAAAAATGTATCCAGTGCATACGAGCCGTGGTGTTATTCCTAAAAACTTTTGGCTGAAGTAGACGGTTGGTTCCATCGGTATTTACCCCCCCCCCAAAAAACCTGTACTCGAGCGATACAGAACGCAGAGAAAACGCACGGCTCATGACCTTGGAGATGAATTTTGTATTGTAGATAATCAAGTCAGTCTGGTTACTTGGGTTAAACTTGGGGTGTAAACGTGAGTTAGAAAAAGACGAGGAGAGCGAAAGATGGAAATTATTGAGTAAAAAATGCTGTACAGAACACTACCATACTGGGATCCATGAAATAATATTGATAATGATGATGATATATTTCTTGACGTATTTGTGAGAGACACACGCAGGAGAGCGTGATCAACGCAATGATTTTTAGCTCACACATAAGTGAACACCAAATTTGAAAATTGTACAACGAGTCAGCTATGTGAATTGAGCAACGAATCAGACAAAAACAAACATTAAATGAAGGGAAAATTCAAGTCTATGCAGAAAACTTCGATCTACGTAGTTCCAAGACGATAGTACTTGGGGTCTGCACAATTCGATAAAATAATTGATTTGTTACATCGATTTGGGCTCCACAAGGTGATCGCTGGCCTGATGCTCTAGGTCGTACCAAAAATGGGTGGTTGGGGGATGGAGAGGGTATATTGGCGAAGAAGTTGGTCGATATTCCATGTAGATAGTCCCAAAAATGTGCAGAAAAAGTTGTTCATGATGTAAGCGAGGTGAGGACGCATATACTTTCGCGAGGAACGCATGGACCTCTCCATCGGACGTCATTCGCTCAAATTCCTGAGAATTTCGAGGAGCTCGCGATATGCACAATCACTACGGAATTTCAAGTGTCCGGGCGGGGTTGGATGTTTTCTCACCCGAGATGTATCAGTAAAACCTAGAATGGAGAGAAGAATTCTGCGATAAACGGGAGAACGTAAAACTGACTATGTGAGCTATGACGAACAATGGAACATGTGATATTCTGACATAACCTCTTATGTGACGTTAATAGCATCGTTGTGATACTCAGAATTGGGGACTTCGAATAGCCCTAGAAATCGTACTTGAATCGGAACTTCCCACGCAAGTAACAAGGCGAAGACCTCGTACTGGCAGCAGTAAGCAATTGTTATTCATGGATTGAAACACCGAATTTATTCATGTACAACAATAATAGAGAAATCACATCCTGTCATTGGCTGATCTCATTAGCACCTGTAACGTCATAAACTGTATGTTAATTGGTGGAATACGGAACAGATGAATTGACGAATAACGGAAGGCACAACACTGAGACCGTTCGTCCAATCCTGATGTTGTATCTTGACGCGATATTTGGATTGACCGTTTGTCAGATCTTCCGTTGTGTCGGGGTTTGGACAATCGGTGAATCGAGATTTCCACCACAGTTGTGTTGATTGATTATATATATACCACAGGCGAGCAGCTGTTATTGAATAACGCGAAAGGAGATCGATTATCATCTATTCTTAGTATACGATAATTGCCGAATTTAGATGTCCATTATTTTTGTAAAGACGGTATATAGAATGAGAAGAATGTTTGACAATACCGAGAGGTTGCCGGGTGATCTATCAGGGGAGAAAGAGGAAGAGTTGTGACTCGAGGTTATTTTGCAGTCATGAGACGAACAGGTTGAGTTTTTTTAACGATTTTAGCATGTCAAGCTTTTGCATGGTGGTTTACAACTCAGACACACAAGCTATCAACAAGTATGGGGTAAGAGTGTGCCAGGATGTTTGGGTTGTTACTAAAGGGTATGTATATTGACACCTACACGTGTTGACTATGGATATGATTTCTTGTTTGCTGGGAAGTCTAAAGGTAAAACATCTATCCTAAAAGCAGTAGTTTTGATCGGCTTGAAGGGTGCGTGACTTAACATCACGCAAAACAGAGGATACTTCGTCCGATGTTATTACGTCCGTTTTTGAAAGTTTCTAAGTTCAGTTTGAATTGATGTTTATTCTCACTGGGCCTAATTGCATACGGGAGTGTGTTCCAAATGTAGGAGTATTTTACTAGGAAAAAATTTGAACGCAGTTTTTTCCGAGATTCAAGAGCTGTCAAGGTGAATTCCTTGTTTCTGAGGTTATACATTGGCCTGTGTTGTAAGCTAGTCGCGAAGATGACGGTGAATTTACTGTCATAGACCAAACTATACATGAGTGAAAGGTTGAGCTTGAGTCGCCGTAACCAGAGTGAATCGAGTACAAGCGTCCGTCAGCGTTCTGTGTCGCTCAGAGGAGATGGATATCCCAATAAGCCTCCTGTGAATGCTCGTTGGAGGCTTTCCAGAGTTAGTCTATCAGACTTGGGCTGGTGACCTTATATGAACTTGCGTTACTCAAACTGGGGTCGTACGCTTGGTTTTAAAGGTGCAACCGTGCAGCAGTCGGGAAGAATGAGTGTTTAATGTAACCTGTCGTCCGTCTGGTTTTGGCGACTGGGAAACTATTATTACCCCGATTTTACAAAAGACCCCCGAACACTGATGGGCGCTTCGAGTGTTTGTAATGGAGTGGTCATGGGAAATAGAGTTTACATTCAGTTTGGATTGATCTGCGGTTTGTGTACTGTCCTCTGTCGGCCTTCCGGTATTGCCCGTGACAAAATGTCACTGCAGTTTAACACTGACGGCATGCGATTATACAAATCCAGTAACACACAACTATGGCTGATCCTGTGCAGGGTTTTCAGGCCTTTGTGTCAGCGCCATTCGTGGTTGGTGTTTACGGAGGACCAGTGAAATCGTCGGATGTTCAAACGTACATGCAGCAATGCAGTGATGAAATGAATGTTCTTTATCGAGGAAGGCCGGTCATTTCCGGGAGTAGTGCAAGTGTCCCTGCGGTTCCTTCAAGCGTTGTATGTAGTGCTCTAGCTCGTTGCTTCGTTAAACAATGTAAATATCATTCTAGTTATTCCGGTTATGACCACTGCAATCGTAATGGTGTGTTGACAGCACACAGACTGACCCTCCCTAATTGTGACTGCCCAAACAGAACAGATGAAAGTTTTCGTTTCCAGACTGATGTGCACTATCAGACCGGTGATTCCGCATTCAGTCCTCTCCACGTGGATATAATCCGGAGTTTCCCACATGACTGTGTGCATCTGGTTTGCTTAGGCGTAACCAAGCGCTCGGCCAGTCTCCGACTATCTTCATCACGTGGTGCCGGGCACCGCCATTCCATTCGTGCAATATGTGATCGGAAAAAAGGTGCATGTGCACTCACCGGTTGATTCTCAAAGGCTGTGTCGCTGATATCGGAGTTTAAACGCTGAAAAGCAATGGAATCCAGACAATTTTTGCTCTGTCTTCGTCTCGTTGTACTGAGTGGGCTACTGGATTCTAATAAACACGAACACTTTATGGGAGGGTCCGTTTGTATGTACATCTTATGTCACCCTTCATTGGCAACAAACTACGCTTCTTTTTGTTAAGCAGTTGCTGATTATATTTGTTAGACATTTTTTTGACGTTAATGGCCGTCATGAGATGGCTTACAACGTGTACAGTTTACTTCATTTGGTGGACGATGCGTTGCAACACGAACGGTTGAAAGTTTTTCTTGTTTCACATTGGAATCGTTTTTGAGCTTCAAGAAGACGTGTGTTCACGTCCCGAACAGACCAGTGGAACAAATATTCCGCTGACTGACCGAATCAAACTGCGGACAGAAGATACTCGATGGTGTCCCCGTAAATGATGTTGGTGCTGCACTGGGCAGGCGAAGAGCCGGTGAAACCGATAAGAGAATAATCAGGAACGGCATGTATTCCACAAATCTACCCAATAATTGGGCCCTTGTTGATAGCGTGCCGGCACAGATTTTAGCATTCGAGGTGAATTTGGTTTCTTAGGAAACGTCTAACAAAGTGGCCCCATTCTTCGATCATTACCACAATTACGACGATATGCTTATTTATCTTCTCATTGCCCCTTCCCCTGTCACCCACAGTAAACCCATTGCCAGTATCATTGGTGAATGCTTCGATATTCCTCATACAGATGGCTATTCATTGGTGCTTATTTCATGTACTTTCAGTGGATCGGTACAAGTTATTCTAATCGCATCCTCGAGCCTCCCGTATTTAATGGAGGCAAGTGAACAGAACAGCTTAAGAAACTTATTTTTCATTTGATTCCTTCCGCAGACATACCTTGACTTCATGGCTATCGTCCGCACTGACTCAATAACTTTAACTGTTTGCCTAGGCATTTTTACCCAAGTGAACAGCCTCACCGAGGTCCTCATATACAGTGTCCAGTCAGTTAACCTGTAGATACTCGCCGAAGAATCGCTGAATATCAGTGAATAGAGGTCTGATATGAGCTATGAAATAAGTACATTCCAAAATGTGTTGTAAGTGTGTGGCAACAAACAATAAACGTGTATGCCTTTCCAATGTTTCAATCGTTGTTGGTGTTCGTGCACTGGTGGATCGCCCAGTGGACTGGGAAGCAATGTGCATGAGGTAAAGCAAGGATTGTGGGTGAAGTGAAAGAATAATGCGTGGTGGCTGAGAAAAGAGCAAACTCGGGTGAGTGGCTGGGGTTCTGTGCAACAAAAATTCTCGCGGGCCAGCCCCCATTTTGCTTCCATGGGTCCCCTAGGGGTATCTATGTCACATTCAATGTTTACCCATCGCCAGCCCCCGAAAGCTTCCCGAAGCCCCTGAGGGGACTATGTGGGTTGTGCTATTTAGGAACGAGCATGAGCCAAAGACTCAATAAAACGTGCACGACCTACACAAACGTAACATAATACGACGTCGGAACCACAGTATTGCACTCCGATGCATAATTTAAAACCAACCCGCGCCCGCCTGCTGGCTCCGGCTGCACTTTACAACATGCGGTGCAGTGTATGGGACAGGCGATGTTGGCTTTCGGACATGGATCCATCCAAACATTGGGTGGTCTATGCTCTTCTTTGTTCCTGGACAAGTTACAAATAAATAAATAAAATAAATAATATATATTTCCCAACGCATATGTTAGGAATACATCTGGGTGGAGCCTGCCTACTAAAGTTTATATTAAAGGCTTACCGTCCACACCGAACGGCGCGTAATACGAATTCCGCTAGAGTTCTGCTGCCTTTCGACTGAATCGGTTTGATCGTCGATTCGGTATCGGCTTTCATATTTAAAATTTGGATGTTGACGGCTGAGTTTACCCGGCTATTTCATGTGCATTTGAATCTGAATTTGTGATTCTCAAGCGGTTTGCTGCTTCTTTATCACGTTTTTTCCATGAATTGATATTTTTTGCCTAACAACCACTTACAATGAGAAGCACTTCTGTTATGCCGCCGCTCAGGCTGTTCCACTAGGGTGGTTTGCTGGATGGAGTGCGGGGCCTTTATAAACACTGGCCTTGGTCTATCGAGAGAAGAAACCTCACGTTTGCCATTGCGTTCCAAGTGTGCGAGCACGCGGAACGGGACTGTGTACGACGAGTACAAAGGTCGTCGAGGACTTATCGCACATGAGAACAAGTTGGCTGACAAGGATGTATTTACGAGTGCCGTCTGTTCTCTTGGTGAAGTCGGTCGGAGTCGTCTCATGTGTTGTGCCATCTGCTCGCCATAATCCGTTGCGCATGGGGCAACCAACTCTCCGGGTAAGTGTGAGGAGCACCCATAGACTGACTGGGAGTGTGTTGTATGCAGGTCTGCCTTCAGTGCGTAACGGATACCTAACAAGACTATTGGCAAAGCCTCGTGCCATGAAAGATCGTTGTTAGCGGATAGCGAACTTTTCAACTGCCAACGAAAACATTAAACTGACCCGTTGGCTGCCGGGTGATTAGCTGTTGTACGCACTCTGATAAGCGATGTGAATGCTAAGTCAAAATGTGGCTCGCGATCAGTGATCACTACTAGGGGGCAACCAAACTGAGCAACCCAACGTTTCAAGAATGCCTGTGCGACGGTTTCTGAAGTGCCATCCGGAAATGGCTCTATTTACGCATGCCAAGATATATACACCCATCTGTCGGTGGCGAAGGTCCGATCAGGTCGACATGCACATGGTGGAAACGCTCATTGGGGCTGCGAAACCCCTCGCTGGGGCACGCATGTGACGCCGAATTTTAGACCGCCGTAGTGTATGCACACTTTGTCCCGTGTGCGGATGTCGCGATTGATATCGCGCCAGACAAAGCGCTGGTTGACCATTTTGACTGTTGAACGTATGCCTGAGTAAGACATGTGCGACGTGTCAACAATTTGGTGGTGAAAGGCCAATGGAGTAACCGGACAAGGGATGCCTTGTGGAATGCCATAGATAATCACCCCTTCGGATGAATTCATGGGAACGTTTTCTAGCTTAAGGGGGCTAGACTGTTTTTCTGTCTTCAGACCGTTGTCCCGTGTGGCTGCGATCTCTACCAGACCGACTGAGCAGTCTGCCGTGATGGTTGTGGCATTAGTGAACGAGGGTGCAGCTAAGGCTGGGGTTGCAATACCTGAAATACAAAAAACATCGGTCCTGAACTGAGCAATATATTCCAGGTGTCTGGTATCCCTGGAAGAATACCCGTCGGTTGTCAAGCGTAGGGCGCACGTTAGCAGCTTACGTTCTGTGAAGACGACAAAGTTCCTGCTTTCAGAGACGTCGAAACTAGCGGATGTCGCTATGTATCGCTAACCGTTCTCTAATCAGAACACTATACCGCGACTCAGTTAGTTGCAACCGCCTAAAGTAAGAGGCTAGCGGGCACCAGGCTTCACCGAGTTGCTGCTGCAGAACCACCCCCTGCAGCCACGTCAGATGCACGCACGGTTAGCGCCAGGGGGCAGACAGATGATGGCGCGACGGCGATGTTGTATTGGCGACGGCCTTTCTAAGTTAATAAGGTTTATTTTTGCGGCCGTTGTGAAGAAGAGTGAGCGTAGCTAACCTCTGAGTAGGTCGATGAGCGGTTGAGTTAGACGACCACTGTTAGGGATGAAACAGCGGCAAAAATTCACTAGACCATCAAAACGGCGGGGTTGTCTGAACGGTGTGGGCTCTGGGTGGTCCACTATTGCCTGCACTTTGTCGAGGAGGGGTTCGACCCCGCTCTAACCCGTCTCCATTTGCATTGTGTGGGTCGCACCTTGGGTATTCGGCAGTCGGATGTGGTTCCAAACGCTGAGGTTCTGCGGCGAGCGGATATGGACAGGATGAAAGCCATGTTATTTTGAAACAGCTCCGTTGGCTCAGTCAAGTCCGTCGGACAGGCAATGACCGCATCCCGAAGCAGCTATTGAATGGACAAGTAAACACAGGTGGGTGAAATCCTGGTGAACAGAAGAAGAGGTACCAGGATGTTGTGCAGGTAAGTCTTTCACGTTGTACCGTTGATTTTAGATGTTGGGAGGATTTGGCGTTGAACCGGACGGCC
>QNGE01007694.1:0-12314 GCA_008508345.1 Paragonimus westermani | reverse complement strand
GGATTTCCGCGAACATATAATCTCGTTTGCCTGGACGAAGGCAATCTCCAGTTACACTAGGAACTTCGTCTAAAATACACCGCCTGTGGTATCCTGTGACGAAAATGTAGTGACCTGGAGACACCCCCGGTCTGCCTGCTGTACGATGTGTGAAATCCTTCCTAAAATCTTAGCTCACATTGTACACAGAACCTTAAGGATCTTCGCCTGCCGTCTGTCTGATGCATGAGGTCGCGTTTGTTTGTTGGCATGCTTGTCGGCGTATGCGCGCCAAGCGGGACACACGCTTTTCCCGGCTTGCTCGCGCACTCGACGGTCGGATCCTTATCCTTCCTAGCTGTTTCGCTTATCGGTGTCGCCTAGCGCTGATCGAGACCATTTTAATTATCGCATGATATATTTTCGGTCCCGCAATTATTTGTATTTTTATTTCGCGTCTGGCATTTCTGCGCACACTTGAGAAACGTTGATTTAGTGCACATACGCACTAAAGAAAGGTTGGTTATCTCGGTCATGGATAAATAATCCTCTTGGTGACAGTCCCTCACGAAGTCCATAGTGAAGGGGTGCATTTTTCCAACTCGGTTAAAGCATGACGATTTCGTGGTTACCACGGTCGAATGAAGCAACTTTGTCGAGGAAGTACCTTCGTTTTTTGCCTGTTATGGTGTATTGCGGTGTTTGCGGCTCTCGAGAGGCCGTTTGTCGAGTAAGCTGCCGGACATTTCCAGTCAAATTTTGATACACAACCCCATTGGGGAGCTCATAAGCGGGGGATGTCAGTTTGATGTGAGCCCTGTTGTCGTCCTAGTTAACCTTGCAGTAACTGAAATATTCCACAAAAGGAATCAATAAAAATGGTGTGTCCCATGGCGTCTCTGGCCAATGAGTTAGGTAGGAGTTGACAGGTCATAGTGTTCAAATAAATGGATCTCTCCATATGCGCAATGCAACTTACGTCTTCAGACGAACTCGGAGAAGCTAAATCAGGTACCGCAGGTTTCTCACGCCGGCAGCCAATAAAACAAGCCATACCATTGCCTTTTATGTCATTGTTATTATGACGGTTCACGGTTGCAATTAGCGTGCCAGTTTACCCGTATTCAGCATTCGGCATTCACTTGGCGTTTGCCTTATCGAAACTAGTGGTCTTAACGCATCACGTCATTTGGAACTGCTGTTACTATTTTACTGTGTATGCAACATTGGCACGCACACTGGGCGGCTAACAAAACTGAGCTCTCCTTGTGACCTTAATTCTGGTTACCTGGCACCCGCGTGTTACCCCTATAGGAAGACTGGCAAAAATGTTCTTTTTCGGTATTCGTGCCATCGCCTTAACCTAGAACAGCAACAAAATAGTGATTTTGTCTTCAAAGTCAAGGCGGCTGTTGTAGCATGATGGAAAATTCTGCAGTTACTTTGGGTGAAATTCAACTTTGAAGTACCATATAATTCACGAAGATTGCATTGAGTTTTCCGAAATCCCTGCGCATGGAAAATGGTGTCAGCCGGAAGTTGGCGAGGAGTTGAGAGCCAGGCCAATATGATTTATTTAATTATGGTCCGAGTGAAAATCGGCATTCACAAAACATTGTGTGCTGAAATTGGCGTTGGACCAACGGGCATTAGTGGCCCGTGAACACTTATTCGTAAATGACCAGAAAGCCTAGACTTAGCTATTGTAGTATTTCACTCATTTAAGCAACAAAGTACATCAGTGAGTTACCCGTATGCACAACAGAAGAGATATCGCGGATGGCGCTACACTTTCGAAGCATTGTGGCCCTATCAGGCAAGTGGATATTGGGACTTATTCTGACTGGGTTTTCGGACCTACTATATGTGAATTGGTGTGGCACCAATGGTTGCCTCATTTCACATTTGCCACAAAATAATTCATTGAGCGGTCTTCGAATGGTGAGTTCCCTCGGCTCAGTACTCAGACAAAGTCGCAGTCAAATTCGAATAAAAACGCTGACAAGTTCCGATTTTTAAAGTGCTCAACTGAAGTTTCTCTTGGAGCGCCCCATGACAACGACTTCCGCGTCTCACTTTTACAGAAGTCGAATATATTTGGGGATTATGTGTGGACCACTTTTGTTCCCTTGGTAGCTGTTCCGGGTGTTTGTATACATACTAACAGATAATAAGGCGATGTGTCCCTTACCAGGGAGTGGATCGCATCCTTATGTTACATAGGTGGATGGCTTTGTTTGTTCACCGTAAAAGAGCCAGTGGTATAACTGTTTACATTGAAGGACCCGCAAGACGTGGTATACTGGCGGCTCACTCCAAAACGTATCATTTCTAAGTTAGGGATCTATGAGGTTTTTAGTAACGTCTGGCTGTAGATGTTTCCAGGTAACAGACCTCACTTTTGGATCGATAGAATTGTGAGCGGCCTTATGATATGTGTACCATAAGTTTTGTTACGAATGACCCAACAGTGGACGGAAGATGCAGCCCGAACAAAATTCACATCACTTGTGGGTTTATCTCGCAGCACTTTGCATGTTGTTGTGTTCACTCCATTGTATTATAAGTGGATCGCTGATTCATAGAGGAAGCACTCTACAGTTTTTCTATTGCGTCTGACTTGCCTGGAGCACGCCGGACACGGTTTGTGTGCCGTCACTGCTTGAGGTGAATCTACACTTTTGAGACTTCTTCACTTGCAGTTCTGGTAAGCGATAACCAGGTAAACACTATGTGCAAAGTACCGACTAACGGTTGAGCGATCCGTGCTACCCATGAGCTGAAAGTACCAAACGCAGACCTCAGGCAAACCGGAGAAAATAGTACTCGCCCCGGTGCTAGGTGGATATCAACCGACTTGAAATGAAGGAATTCAACTGTCAGATAAAATCCACAAACCAAACCAGACTATCTTATGCACCAGAAGACTGCAAAAAGCTAATTGCTCGCGATGCGCTGTGTCCCCACTACTCCTGATGGGGTAAACTCAACTTATACTAAGTTAGGTGAACTTGCGTCGTTCTAGGCCGAATGGGATGAAAGTAGAATCAGCACATGCGGCCGATCAATCCTAGATTATTTAAGACACAAGATGGCATAGAGACTAACGTTTAACAGATGAATAACTGGTAAACAGGCGACACGCGGGTTCATATCTTATCAGACACTGAGGTAGGCTCGGCTTGTGAATACGATAAGAAATGATGGTCCTAAAGCGTGTGGTGTTCAGTTGCACATTACGTCAGAATTTAAGTGGAGGTTTTGGGCCACGTATTTGACAGTCTACTTTCGGCGGATAACTGGCGACGATTACAAACAAGCGCAATATTCACGAGTATCCTGCGAGATTAGTACATCGACTTTATTTGAAATACTGGCCTGAAATTATCAGAGGCTTCCTGTGAACAACAAGGAGTCCCTATAATAGGCACCAGCCCCATAAATTGTGTATCCTTGATATTGCCATACCCATAGAGGCAACCAATTACCTAGCTGGAAACCGGGCTGTAGAATTAACTGCAATCGGAGTTGAGAGGATGGCACACAGGGTAAGTCAACAGGGTCACTGAGCAAAATTCTGGCCAATCAGGGATATCTGGCATAGATGTGGCTACAAGTGATGGACCAGCGGCTGAGCAGGATGCTCGCTACGTGCACACAGGTTGCTCATTGACACTGTTCGCCACTATTTGCAACTGTTGACCGCATAGGCACAATTCATCCAAGTTCAGTTGTTCGTTCTGTGACCCTGATCGCTTCTGTTCACATCAGAAATGGATTACCATTCATTTCACTATTTGTAACTTCCAACCGAATAGACTCAAGATGTAATTCGGTATTTCAATTGGGCCTCGTACAACACAGGATTCTGTTGTTAATCGCTAACTTGGTGACTGTTATCAGTTTCATTTCGGTTTGGATTTGTGCACACCACAGACAGTTTGGTGAACTGTTTGTCCAGATCTACGAATAAAATTTTGTCAGGCTGTGATTTCCGGAGTTTTCCGCACTCCTTATTAATGTACATCGTCCATTTGAGGGTAGGAAGCGTACTTTGTTTGTTGAACTAATCGCCAGGGGTTTTCATGCGGTTTTGTTAGAATGTGAGCAAAGAAGTATTCAGTACGTCAGGCTGGTGAGCACGTTTCATTCGAGCATACATACGGCACCCCATGTTTTTCACTACACGCCACTTAGAACTACGACAGAATCCGGCAGCTTTCAGTCGAAATTATGGTCGCTTTCTGGGAATCGTTGTAGAACAGATATCTCTGCAGACAAAATACCTATGGTAAATATGGGATCCAAAATATGCCCCTTTCTGGTGGGCGTTAGGACGTGTTGGTTCCAACCATTCAGTTGAATGCATGAAAGGATTTCGGCCTGTTTTGTTGGAGCAGAGAATGAGGTCCAGGAGACATTAGGCATGTCAAAGTCACCGCCTACTAGTTTGTGTTCAAAAGGCATGTTGGACACGAGGCATTATCTCCACAAGATCAGTCAAATCATTTCTGGCAGCATTAGGCGGTCTGTAGATGCACCCTATAAGTAGCTCGCGAGAACCAATAGAGACCATTGACCACAACGAGTCCTCGAGTTTATGAAATATAGAATCATCAAGTGTTACTGCGGAAAATTGCTCTTTTAGGTAAATGATGCATCCACCTTCTAGTCCTGTGAGACGATCCCCACGAAATATGTGATATCCTACGATGCTCATCTGACTGTCAGGGGTGTCAGAAAAGCACTGTCTTAGTTCCGAGGATGATATGGAGATTAGATGAAAAGACAAATGGTTTGAAAATGTTCATCTTACTAACCAACGATCTTGCGCTCATTGGTGATAAACTTACAAAATTCTTTTTGTCAGAAACAGCGGATAAACTGGTAAAGAAGTTCATGACGGATGAGGCAGTGGGTTGCGGAATACCGAATGGAAAGGCCAGATCTATGGGGTGTACCGAGTTTCTGCTCATATTTGAGCGGATGTCGTAAGAGTTTGGCTCCATGATTGGAAGTGCTGGAAGAGTGCCATTATGGAGGGATGACAGATGGGGACTTGGGACTTGTTCGTCACAGTAAAATTGTACCCCCGCATATTCCCATCTAACCCGTGAAATTATATTCTCCTTTCTGATCCCCAGATTATCCACTGAGAGAGGTAATTTTTCTACGACTGTTGGGCGCACAGAACTTCGTCTCAGCTGTATAGTTTACGAGATGTTCAACGTTTTGACGTTTTCCGGGATATCAACGTTTTTCGTGGAATCGACGGAATCCCGCGTTGGAATATGCCCAATCGTTCACTGGATTTTGGGATTTCCCGCTCTGCCTCGCCAACGCCGACCTATCTTGGCATTTTCCGGAGACTAATTATGTCCCTTAATGGCTAAACACTTCAAAGACGCGTTTGGGCATTCGCTCTGGAGGAGCCTTGAACTATTCAAAAAATTGTCCATCCCACGAACTCGTAGAAAGTATATTGGTGTAACATCACGTTTTTTGAGACTAAATCTGAGGAGCGACGAAACTATCTCCTTCTCTATTAAGTGCGTCAAAGTTTTCATAAACTACATTCATTAGCCTGTTAACCATGTCCTTCTTGACGGAAGGCTTCACGTTTTGCTGCTAATTATTTATTCGTTTTTCACGTAAATGTTGGGAAAATCCCACAAGATCAGAAGTAAAGATGTGACGAACAATTGTTTTCGATAATTCTTTCTCAAGTCAATACAGTTACATAGGTTTTCATCAAGGCGTCATAAGGCAAACCGCATAAACAGAGGCTGACTGTTAACGAATGACAGTGGCTACTACTAGACTTCACACGATAATTGGTTCGACCCAGACCGGACGTTGACTGGGTGTTGTGTCACGCGGTGAAGGTCAAATGTTTGTGTGGTTAGACTGGGTGTGATTGATCTGTGGCCACGGAAGTTGCGGGGACTGAACAGACTTCTCTTAAGAGCACAGATTAAGGTTGCGTAATCTGATTGCAATCGATTCGGCGGTCGCCAGGATACGCTGACGGACTGTTTTTGATTGAGCGTTGGCCACTCTGTAGATAATCCGGAATGCCTTGTTAACGTCTATGCGGTGGTTGGTGTCAACTTTTGCGGTGTATCTTCAACGTTCAGTTCATGTTCAATGGCGAACTGTATCGGCAGTCGGATGGAGTAGCAATGGAATTCCCTTTAGGTTCACTACTGACAGATGCATTCATGGGTAAATTAGAATCCCAACTACAGTCAACCATTCAGAGTCCACATGTACCGCCGATATGTAAACGACATATTTGTTATCATACAGTCAAGAGATGAGTTAACAACCATTCTTCGGGTTTTTAATGCAGCACATGCTTCACTGCGTTTCACCTCAGAGGGGGAATCTAACAACGAGTTCCATTTCTTAGACGTCTAATTGATCAGACGTCGAGACGGTACATTGAGTAGGTCGGTATATCGTAACCCCACATGGACAGAACAATACACAAACTTCAACAGCTTTGTGCCTCTTAAACAGAAACGAAATTTAGCTCAATGCCTGGCAACTAGATCAAGAAGGATTTGTTCAGATAACGCAATTGAGCGGGAATTGAAAACGGTTGAAAATCTATCAAGGGAAAACGGTTATCCGGAACAATTCATCAATTCAAGTATGAAGGCCAAAATTCTGCATGAGGTACTGGCCACAGCTGAAAAGAAGGCCGTGTTTCTAAAACTCCCGTTTAAAGGGGAATCTGTAGCAGATTGGTTCAACCGGTGCATGTACCGGTCACTTAGACGCACCTTCTCAGCGGCAACCTTAAGAAGTTGGTTCACAACAATGCCGATGTTAAGATTGAGCTTGAAGGACAAGCTATCAGTCGGCGATCAATCGATGCTCGTGTATTCATTTTCGTGCTGCTGTTGTACTACAGAATATGTTGGTCGTACGACTGGGCGCTTGGCAAAAAGGATCGAGAAAAATCATCCAGCTTGGATCGGAACCGGTGACCGTAAATCAATTACCGGCGCCATTGTTGCGCATCTAGTTGACATCAACCACCGCATAGACGTTAACAAGGCATTCCGGATTATCTACAGAGTGGCCAACGCTCAATCAAAAACAGTCCGTCAGCGTATCCTGGCGACCGCCGAATCGATTGCAATCAGATTACGCAACCTTAATCTGTGCTCTTAAGAGAAGTCTGTTCAGTCCCCGCAACTTCCGTGGCCACAGATCAATCACACCCAGTCTAACCACACAAACATTTGACCTTCACCGCGTGACACAACACCCAGTCAACGTCCGGTCTGGGTCGAACCAATTATCGTGTGAAGTCTAGTAGTAGCCACTGTCATTCGTTAACAGTCAGCCTCTGTTTATGCGGTTTGCCTTATGACGCCTTGATGAAAACCTATGTAATTGTATTGACTTGAGAAAGAATTATCGAAAACAATTGTTCGTCATATCTTTACTTCTCATTCGTTTTTGTATGCTTTGCAAATACCTGCAGACATTGCGCATAACCCAGCGTGCTTCTCACATATGCGTTGAGGATGATTTATTATTATTATTATCATTATTATTATTATTATTGTTATTACTATTATCATTATTATCTTAACACACTGTCCGCTCCACTATATTATTCTTAGTTGCTTTGTAGCGCTTCAGACATAATTTGCTGAGAACGACGAGTGTTACAGCATAATGCTTACTAGGTCAATTACCCTCCAAAAATCCTCAATCGCAAGGCAATCATCCTTATGTAAAAAGCGTGATAACAGCCAGGGAAGGTGTAAAACATCCAGACACCACGACCAATATCTGCCCCATTACTGCTATTGCTAAGGAGCTCAAATCCGCTGCTTAAGGGGTTATCTGAACAAGAAATCTTAAGGCATCACATGAAAGAAACAACAGCAAGTTACGTTCACTCTTTATCGCCGTTGTATTCGCAAAGCATTTCGGAGAAATAATGGACTTATGGGCTGAGATGGTGATTCCGCACAGTGGGTAGGAGGAGCTTACCAAAATTTTGCACCGGCTTGACCCAGTAGTTGGCATTCTAAATGTCTCAGTCAACATCCATTATGAGAACGCTTCTAACCGTAAAGATCTCGTGGCCGCTAAGATGTTTATTGGCACAACAGCTAACGAAATGCACAAGCGGTTAAATTTCATCCATACATTCGAGTCGAACGAACAGTATCGGTGTTTGCCTGAGTAGTCGGTGACGCAATTGGATAATGGGAAGCTAACTTGTTGATGATGCCGTACCCTCACATACAAGATGTAGGTACCTTCCCCATTATTGTTGTGCAAACAAATTGGTAGTTTACCGTATCTGGTAGATTTCCTTTGTTGTCCGTGAAAAAAGCCTTACTCAATGCTAGTAAGGTGGAGAAACAAGAAATCTATTACCTGAGGCTTTGCAAGAAAGCCCAGCAAAAACTCTAACCGTTGTTGTTACAGTTCACAAGTGAACTTTTAGCGGACTAACTTGTCAAAGGACAAGAACAAACCTGGTGTGGGATAAATTTTAAGTCTAGTTCTCCAGTCCAGTTCTCCTGACGCCATGAGCGGTCAAGATTCTTCACTGAAGCCCGCGGTTGATGCCAAAAATACTTCTCACAGAACTAGACGACTACCTCCGTCAACCGAGGTGTTGACCGGAAATGGTGCTGAACGTAAGACAACAAATGGTCCCCATAATGCTGAGGGCGGTATCTCAATTCCACACGGTAAGGGCAAGGTTGAACAAGCAACGCTATCTCCTTGTTTGGGACGTTGATCCATTATTCAGAGTGACCGTTAATACCAAGGGCAGATCCAAAACACCTGAATGGGGCTCCAGACTAACTTCCGGACCTGTAAGACTCTTACTGAACAACAGCTTCTCCAAGCTGCAACATAAGCGTTACTGAACGCTATTCCATGAGGAAGGCCACCCGAGGTGGTTGAAACGTAGAGTAATACAACTTGCTCGTGCCGCGATTCTAGTTCTAAGATATGCATCCTGAGAACTGAAGCATCACCAGTGAAAATACACAGTTTGCTCACTGGATCTCATTCTCATCTTCAGCAAGACGAGCTCAACTTCATTCATGCAATCGACTGAGTGGATGAAACCATCACGTCCCAGCGCCCATCAGACAGAGGTATGTACTGGATCTCATATTAACTACAGGCATCTCGTCAGTAAGAAAATCTGTCCTACAACGACTTTCAGAAAGTGACCAAAGTGTCGTCAATTGTCTGTTCGATTTTAATATGGTTACCGAACCGACAGTTGTATTCTACCGTCCGATCAAGCTCATTGAGTGGAATACCTTATTCTCCCCACTAAGATCCTCGAATGGAAATACCTTCTTTCTCACATCAGACCCAAACACTACGATCGGAGAATTTATCAGACATCTGACTTTGTGAATCGACGTTCTGGCTCCCATGAAGTCAAAACGTGCCGATCCATACGTGCTAGGTACAATTCTTACTGCAAAAAGAACTTGATTTCTCTCTGGTTGTGCAAGTGGACAACATGTTTGAATAAGTAGAACATAGAACGAGGCTGCTTCATATAAACAAAGAAAAGCTCGCGCTCGGCAGTGAGCGGAGGTGCATGAAACTGATGCAGCTGATGAGGCAGAGAAATTCTGCAAGAGACCCCGCAATAAAAATTATTGTTCTCAAAGAAAAACGGTTGTTGATGACACTGTTGCACTACATGCAATCTTTAACCCACCTTTTGCTGCTTTATTCAGCTGAGAACGCAATTTATTGGTCGTCAATACTCTGCCAAAACATGCAAGGTTCCAGGTGATGTTCTGACTGGCGGTAAAAGCATTCGTTCACAGTTAGCTACCACCAAACCCCGAATCCATTCTGTATCTGATGAGATCCCACCAGTAATTATCACGCAAGGAGGTGAAAACCTACTCACTGTTTTGCGTGATGAGTTCACCCTATCACTTTTATTTGACATCTATTCTCGCCAATTGAAAAAGTAAATCATTATGACGCTCCACAAATGTGATCCAAGGCAGGACGTTAGTAAGTATCGCCCCACCGACCACACATCAGTATGCTCTAGGTCACTTGAAAGGATAAAATAGTGCGCATTGCCGCGCTCTTAAGACCGCAAAACCTTATTAATCTTTCACGGCACGACTTCCTCAATATGATATGTCAGTTGGAAGTTTTCATCCATATGTTGATGGCCGTCGACGCAAGAAATGCGATGATTATCTCACTCTTGGATATGCGAAAAGCCTTTCAGCATATTCCCCATGAGCTCCTCCTAATCAAACGGGTATACTTTGACGCACAAGATCCCTTGTAAAACTAGCCCCCGTCATACTTCGAAGGCCGCATCGAACCAGTCAAAATAGGAGAGAACTGCCCAACACCAATACCGGTGACTAGTGGGGTGATTAATAAAAACGTCCTGGGACCGTTGCTTTTCCTCACGTATGTAGATGACGTTCGTGATGTTATTGGACCCGGCAGGCTCTTTTGGTTTGTTAACAATATCAAAATCGTCCACACATTCAGCCTGCCTGGTAACCTCGCTTATTCTCTATGAAATATGCGGTTGGACCCAGTGTCCTTGCATTAGTAGTGCAAAACGTGACCGGTGACGTTCTGAGCGAAAAGGCTGGACAGTACTACTTGTGGCTGTCACATACCCAGCGGTTTTGTCTCAGTAGATAGTCAGAATGTTGAGACCGCCACTTTCGTTAATGATCTGGAAGTACGGTATTCAATGTCTTTCAATTTCTCTGAACAAGCGTGCTTCCAGGCGGCAAAAACCAAAAGACCAATAGGCTCCATCAGAAAGCCACTCAGTCTGCCGGCTGTGAGGCTGACACTTCAAAAATATATGCTCCACTTCAACTTTAGCATTATACGCTCATTTACAGCTATCTGTGCAAGTCTGGTGAGCTTGGGTTAGAAAACTTCCAAAGATAATTCAACAAAAGCATACTAGGATACTCCCCCTCATTCAGCTACAGACAACGCTGCCAAAACTTGGTATTTATCCACTTTGGTTACAAAGGCTAAAGTTTGACCTTATACTCCTGTATAGACTCATACATTCGGACGCCATTACCACAGCGTTTACCGTTCACTTACAACACACCCCATATTATCTAGGAAATAGGGGCTCCACTTTGCCGACCCCAATAGCTCAGAAAAAATACGCACAAACTCCCTAATTATGAAATACTCTTATATTTGGAATGAGCTTCTGAATGAAATTAAATCCAGTAACAGCAGTCAAAGTTCTAAACAGGGCTTGGACAACTACCTCACGCTATCACACACAATATCTATCTCCAATTTCCGTGTATTGTCCAATAAATGTTTCAAATGTGGCCCTGAGAAAGTTTGGCAGTCAGCTGCGTGTACTGCATATACCCCTCCCCACCATCGCGCTACCCTCGGAAACGGCTTGGTCAAAACGGTTCGTTGTATCCTACCCTCCACTCACACGCCCATCTAGCATTTGATCTACTGCATGCTCACGAAGCCCTTGTAAAATCGGCACCATTTTATCCGTGTGTGTTATTGTGCACGCTCTACCAGACTGCTAAAAAATGTTACACTGGCGCTTATTAGTAAATCCAGCAGAAGTACCTCATACAGAGTTAGGTTTGGAACACGCACATAGAAATACGGGCTTATAGTCCAAAAACATTTCTTGTATATACATGCCTATTTGTAATAATTTATTCGTGCTGGCAATTACCAGGATTATAAGGGTTATAAACCTTAAGTTTATGGTTACTGGTAGCCAGTATTAACGAGTCACAGATTATCACACGAAACTCTACGCAAAACCAAAACAAACACCCCCTCCATATACCTNCCCCCGCATATTCCCATCTAACCCGTGAAATTATATTCTCCTTTCTGATCCCCAGATTATCCACTGAGAGAGGTAATTTTTCTACGACTGTTGGGCGCACAGAACTTCGTCTCAGCTGTATAGTTTACGAGATGTTCAACGTTTTGACGTTTTCCGGGATATCAACGTTTTTCGTGGAATCGACGGAATCCCGCGTTGGAATATGCCCAATCGTTCACTGGATTTTGGGATTTCCCGCTCTGCCTCGCCAACGCCGACCTATCTTGGCATTTTCCGGAGACTAATTATGTCCCTTAATGGCTAAACACTTCAAAGACGCGTTTGGGCATTCGCTCTGGAGGAGCCTTGAACTATTCAAAAAATTGTCCATCCCACGAACTCGTAGAAAGTATATTGGTGTAACATCACGTTTTTTGAGACTAAATCTGAGGAGCGACGAAACTATCTCCTTCTCTATTAAGTGCGTCAAAGTTTTCAT
>QNGE01007693.1:6564-21351 GCA_008508345.1 Paragonimus westermani | reverse complement strand
GACAGGTCGAGATCACTGAACTCATCAAACCTGCAAGGCGATTTTCTGTAGATTCCCGGTGAGGTGTCGGATGTTTGTTTTATTTTCCTGTTGCCACTCACTCGTGTTTGATCTCAGCTTTCGCATTCCGTCGATAATGCTGCCATTTCTCAATCGTTACTTTAATTTTTTGATCCTTCTCTATTTTAGTTCGTTCCTGCGTAATGTGATGTGAATGGGAAAGTGGTTTACAATTTTGCCTTCTGATTTTTATGTTGTGCGACTTTTCGAGTGCTAGGTGGAATCTGATTTGTCAGTTGATTGATAGAAACCCATTTCACCTGATTCATCATTGCAAGGTTCGATCGATGTAGTCGATAGATGAGTGTGTCATGCTAGTACCCAGCGCTGGCTATTGGAGAGCACAAAAATTGCTAAAGGAACTGCACAAACAGCTCTATTTTGCCGCTACATCTATGACAGATGGTCTGCTGCCCAATGACAGGTGTGTGGGCAACGGCGTTGAGACCTTGTTGCAATTGTCTATACGAATGCAAAATTGTCCTATTTCATCTGATCAAATGAACTATATGGCCGACCTTAACTCGGTATCAACGCTAGAGCGTGATGTGAGAGCCCTACCAGTCCACCTACATCATAAGTGGGCGGAAAATGCGGACCACATCTTTGGTATGGCACGAGCACCGTCCTTTGATGAACTGAATGAGATTATCCCGCGTTCTGCGAGAATTGCACGCAGCAGGTATGGTCAGGTAGTCAGTGAAATTGATCGGAAGACATCGAGGACAGCGCAGCCGTTTAGTTACTAAAAGAGGCCCTTTTGAGTCATTCAACCTTCTCGTCGGCCGAGACCGGGCAAAGGACCCTTAAGTCAAATGCGTGTTGTGCTCTCAGAAGCACACCATCGAGGCGTGTGAGTCATTCCTAGCTATGAGTGTACCCATGAGATGGGACAGCTTGCGACGGCTTTGATTTTGCTTTGTTGGCCTCAGATCACACCACCGAGCCTCAGACTGCAGGGTCAGGTCGCGCTGTGATGCTGTCGGCTGCGGCGGGCGTCCCCATGGCCTGCTGCATCGCACGCACGCAGCGCCCGTGGCGGAGACAGGTAGTGGACATCAATTTAGTTGTAATATGGCTAGCACAGTTGAAAAGCATCCAAGGCTGGGTATAGTACCAGTGAACGTCGACTCGATACACGGTCCAATCTCAACATACGTGCTCTTAGAGCCCGGCTCCGACACTACTCTAGTGAAAAAGGATCTACTCGAGCGTATCGGTGTCACTAGCACTCAGTCCACCTTATCCGTCACAACTGTGAACCGTCTAACCACCGCCAGTTGCAAAAATGTCCGCCTGAGGATTGTCTCCTTAGAAAGACAAGAGACAGTCGACATCAACAATGCTTATTCAGTGGCCGATCTACCTCTACGACCTGTCCCGTCCATAAAAAGGAGGCGCAAAGATGGTCGCACCCGAAAGATCTCCCATTTGACGAGATTCACGATGCTAAAGTAACCATCCTTATCGTATGTGACGTGCCTGAAGCTCACTGGGTTAGGGATCAGTAACTCGGAAAGCGCAGTCAACCCTACTCAGTTAGATCGTTACTTGGTTGGGTTCATAGCGGCTCCATCCAAAGAAAGCCACAAGAGACTGCCTCGAATAATTGCTTGTCATGATGGAACTAATCCGAAAGAGACGGTCCTCAAGTTTAATATGCTCGCTGCAAACCGAATAGCTGCCGTACACAATCCGACATTCCCTGATCAGTGGCGAAATTTTTTAGGTCGGAAGACAATCCAGCATATAGTGCTTCTCGTGAGATACACGGAGGTATAGAAGCCTGGTTGTCAGATGCTACGTTTCAAACACAGCCATATATATGTTGGCCTAAAACGTTCGTTGCCGTAAGTGAACCCGTGGGGGTGGAGATGAATCAACCATCGGCCCAGGTGAACGCGATTAAAGTGGACGAGATCTCTCTGCCTTGGATACTCGGTATTCCGAGCTGGCTCAAACATCTGAATACTACAGCCTAGTTGCGCAGATTCAGGTCATTTTGTCTCTCTGTGAAGCATCGACGGACCGACACTACGGGTACTATAAGTCACCTAAGGTTGGGTGAAATTCACTCTGATAAGAAAGATAACGTCCGTCTGGTTCAGAGGGCTAGCTTTCCGAACGAACTGTCCCTCAGTTCAGTTGTCAAAGGGAGGTCCACTTCGCAAGTTAAACCCTAATTTGATTGATAGGACGATGCGAGTGGGCGAGGACTGGCGCTGGCCAATATGAAGTTTCACCTGGAACGCCCAGTAATACTTACCAAGCGTCATCATGTGTCAGACCTGGCTGTCAACCACTGTCTTATGTTGGAGGAGCTTTGCCGTGTGTCACAGGCCCGTTCGCTAATCAGGCTCCGATTTTGGATTATTCAGGGTGCATCCGTTGTCAAACGCGTCATCGGAGCTTGCATCCACTGTCGTCTTCCGAACGCCGCCGCGAGCAACCAAATGATGGCTCACTTGCCACTCGTGGGAACGGAACCGTATTGGTAGCCGTTTGTGATTTTTAGGTGGACTGTTTTGTTCCACTCAGTGTGAAGACAGGCAGCGGAAGGAAAAAGTTGCGGCTGTGTTGTAACTTTTCTTCAGTCCAGAGCTGTCCACCTTGAGGCCGCACAGTCCATGAACACTGATTCATTCCTTATGGTTTTGATACGTCTCATTGGGAGAAGGGGTTGCCCTATTATTGTTTAATCTATCGGCAAAGAACTCAAACGATGGACGAGTAGCTTAGATGATGCCCCTGCCAACAGCAAATTACTACAAAAGCATATCCAATGGCATTATAATCCAACTTATGCGGGTCATCGGGGAGTTGTGTGGGAGCACTTTATACGGTTGGTTCGGCGCATCCTCGGATCGATCTGTGCTGAACAAACCCCCGATGACGAGACCCTGTCTGCTCTCCTTGTCTACGTGGAAAGAATATTGAATAACAGACCGTTAGTGCCTGTTATATCGGATATTCAAGACGGGCTGGCATTACCACCCAATGATATGTTGCTCGTGGGGGATAACCATGAAATTTGACCCAATCAGACGGCGTCACAACTGTTTAAACACAGGTGGAAGCAAGCCAATTATCTGGCTGGACTCTTTTGGAGTCGCTGGACGAAACAGCACCTCCTCACCCTGCAAGCACGGCGGGCGTGGACACGAACAGAACGCAATTTTCGTCAGGGAGACGTCGTATTTATAATTTCAGAACCCCTACTAAGAAATACATGGCCTTTATGCATGGTAATTAGTTGTGATGCTGACAAGGACGGTTTAGTGCCGACTGCCGTGGTGAAGACTAAGTCCGGTGTAGTGAAGCGAGATATCAGATATCTGTGCCTTTCGGAAGAATGAATGACGTAGGCGGGATGAGTGCAGCTGACACCTAGTTCATATTGAGAGTGCAAGGTTTGAGCCACGGAGAACGGCTTGCGCCTAAACGCGCTCTTCAACGTCGGAAGTTCAAGGAGCTCAAGAAGTGGGAGTCATGGGAATGGGCTTCCATGGTATGATAGTTCCTTGGGATTTGTGTCACACCGTAAGCCCGATGAACGTTGAATCCAAGGTCTTCGGAACTAGTGACTAGTTAGGTTGGGAACCCGAGCTTAGTGGAACCGCCATTCTGCGAGCGAACTTCGGTCGTGTTCGGATTTCGTGGGACGGTGCATCGAATTTTCGAACTATAATCATGTGAACATCCGACCCAACCCAATTCTCCCAAATATTAACCCCTTACATTCAACCTCTCCTGTTTCTGGACGTTAATTGGACCTTGACCTAGACGATTTTGTTTCATCACGTCAATTTGATGGTAGTGCGAATAGCCAGTTGTCGGTCACTGTGCTTTACTCCAGGGGTGCGTTCACCCCCTTTATTGGAACCCGGCTCATCCTCATTATTTTGAACCTGTTGACAGCTCGAAAAAGCTCTTTTGTGTATGAGTGCCTTATTCTGTGATTATAGTTCATATTTAGCCCGTTCAGCAGCAAGTTGTAACCCATTCCGTGGAAACGATCTGTCGATCGAAACTGTTGGGGTTGTCTAAATATTTACTTCGGTAATTTGTTCAATACTACCGTGGCATTACGATCCAATCTTGTTTTGAATATTTGGGATCATTGGTTTATCGCTACGCGTCTTCGTGGAAGATCGTACAGATTAATCGGTTACTGTTCATGATGAATATATTATTTCTCGGATAAAATGCACAAACTTGTGCATAACAACACATTCCTCCTACCCAGTGAAGTCAGAGACCCTTTTTTGCTCTATAGTACGAGCTTTCCGTGGCCGCTGTGTCCACCGGTCAATACGATACCCCGTTTTTTTGTCGAGATAGATGCCTCTGATGTAGTGATCATGGCCACTCTGAATCAAAATGGTCGACCGGCAGACTTCTTCTCGCGTAGTCTCGTTCATTGGACGGCACCATTCCACCCTAGGAAATGAAGTGTATGCCATCGTGGAATCCACACGCAAATGGAAACTGTTCACTTCGCAACCATTTTAGACATGTTACAGGGCAACATTTTTTCGCCTTCATCTATGGCAATCATCACAGAAGAATGTTTTAACTGTCGCCATTCAAGTTCGATGTTGTTTATCGACCTAGTAAAGATAATTGATCGGCACATGCACTCACACAATTGTTGCGGGGTGCTAATGACGAATATAAACTCAAAGGGATTACACGATTTGTTTTGTTACCCCGGCGTTTCTTGGTTGATGCACTTTGTGCACACCAGCAGCCTCCTTTTTTCTATGGAAGAAGTTTGGAACGTTACCAAGTGTTCAGTATGCTCTGAAGTCAAACCTCGTTTTTTCTCCGAAGCTCGAGGCGAGCTCTTGAAAAACGCAACCGTTCGATAGACTTTCGATCGACTTTGAGAGCCCCTCTCCACCAGCAACTTACGAGCGTCACTTATTAACAATTGTTTATAAATGCTCTCGATTTCCTTTTGCTTTTTGCACGTCCCGATCAGACTAGCGAGACTTACAAAATGTTTGTCAGTTGTTCTCGTTGTTTGGCACTCCGGCGTGCATTTATTCTGATCACAGATCGTCATTCATGTCGTCTAGTGTTCAACAGTTTCTTCACAAAAGGCAAGCTGCAACGAGTAGAATGACATACAAACCCCAGGGTAACGGGCAAGTAGAACGTTTAAATGAAACGCTGTGGAAAACCATGTTGCTCGCCCTGAAATCTCGTAACTTGGCATTCAATCAATGAGACTTCCTTCCTGACGCTCTTCACTTCATCACATCACTCCTGTACATCGCAATTAATGTCACCACTTCTCTGTAATCGGAAGTCGACCTCCGGAACAACCCTCCCGATGTGGCTCACTAAACATGGGCCGGTGTTGTTAGAGAAGAAAGACAGTCGAATTATGATCCACTCGTCGAAGTTGAATTACTTCAGTGCAATCCACAGTACGCATGCATCCGTTTTCGTAATGACAGGGAGGAAACAGTTTCTGTACGCCAGCTGGCCTATGTGATTGTCAGAATCCGTCGAAGGGTAAAATATGGTTAACGCACCCTCGACGATATCGGAATCCTTCGCGTACTTCACATATTCAACTCTCTAGATTTAGTGAGCCAACGTAAAATGAGGCCAGTGAGAAACCTGAACGCAACAGACACTTAACCGTCCCCTCTGTTGTGTGTGTGGATTTCGGGCTCTCTTTTTAAAAAGATCACGAGGTACCTCTTTAGATTCCCAAATCGTCTGGAGGAGTTAAACAGTTCTAAGATATACTTATCCCAACCATGCTTGAAGAAAGAAGCGAGGAGAAGGTGTGAACCAGAAGCCTTGTGACGTTTCAATAAGTTAAGTTCCGGGGCCACTTCTGCTTCCGACTGAGGGTCGCTTGAAACGCAACAACTGACCATTCAGGTTACGTCGCCTGCATCGCGGCTGATGTTCACTGGTGCAAAATCAGAGACAACCTGTTGGCTCTCGTAGAACGGTTTGCACCGATGTCTCGCAGTCGCACCCCAGTTAAGAGGTGTCCGTGGTTCGGTTTTGAATCGCGTACCATTCTAAGGCACAGACATCAGCAATGGATAAGCTACGAGGCTGGTCGTGTTTCTTACGATGTGTACCGAAGAACACGAAATGGATGTAATGCCATGATGCTGAGAAGGTGTCAGCAGTATAAGGAAGGGCTGTTCGCGAAATCGACAACAACGCCAAAGAGGCTCTCAGCGTACATCCGACAACGCACCAGAACCATGACAGAAATCCCGGCACTGATGGGTCAGAATGACAACAACGTTGTTGAGTAGTTATACACAGCTCCGCTAACGGCTTGGCACTATGCTTCGGTCTGTTCCCAGGATAACACGCAGTCTGTCTTGCTCAACGATGCTGGAGTCTGTTTTGTCGAAATGCTGTTCACTGTTGATGAAGTGGAACGCGATCTGAAGTTGATTGCTATCGACAAACTCACCCGGCCCGGACGACACTCGCCCCTTGTTACTACATGAACTGGCGGTGGAATTATCCTTGTCCCGGTCGGACGTGTATCAGCAATCTCTAAAGGAACTCAAACTGCCAGAGCAGTGGAAGCAAACAGTGACTATGCCTATGTGCAAGGGAAAAGACGGCCGGAGGCTGTCAACTACTGGCCGGTGGGCTTAACTTACGTGCTTGGCAAGGTAGCAGAGCGAGAGCTGATGGCAAAACTGTGGTCATGGTGTTTCCGCCATTCGGCAAAGCTTTTGACAGTCCCACAACCAGTTACTCACCATGTTAACAGCATACGCTGTCAGCTCGCCCATAATAAACTGGATAGCAGACTTCCTCCATGGCAGATCATTCGCTGTCAGGGTCAACCGACACTTATCAGACGGGCCGCCTGACCCTAATGGGACAGCGCTCGGGCCCTTGTTTTTTTTTATTTCCATCAACCATCCACTGGATTAATTGCAGTCGCCTGCCCTCGTCTTCGTTGATGATATGATGGTATGGAGGACAGTTTCTTCAGAAGAAGGTAGGGAAATATTGTAACAAGACTTGGGCACGGTATCTAGATGGGCAGTTCAACGGAGCCTGCCACTAAATCCACACTGATGCCCCTTTATACAGCTGAGGGATGTCAAAGCATATCGTGTTGGCGGGCACTTGTCAACGTATTGTAGTAGCGAACGAGACCTCGAATTATTGGTGTCTGACACCCTCAAAACAGGCTTACACCACGCAGGCCTGTTTTAAAAGTAGGAAGGTGCTCGGGGCTGTCCGTCGATCTTTTGCTAGGGTTTACAGGGAGGCCTTTCGCGTACTCCTCGTCTCATGTTCGTCCGTCACTGGGGTATGGCCACTCCACAGTGCTCCTCCGTATACAAAGTGGTGTCTCAACGTGAAAGAGTAGATTGAAGCCACGCGCGTGGTTGTTGAGTCGAGGCACCTCTCCTGTGCTCAGTATGTGCCTCCAGAGTTGCCGGCAACCCCGTGGTGTTCTTATTGTGATGCGTCGTATTTCGCGAGGTGATATGGGGTAGGAGCTTGTAGCAGGTTTTCCCCTTCGAGCACATATTCCAGGGGCGTCCTCTCGCGATTCTCAAGCGGCGACCAGGACAACGTCACCCCATATTTCGTTTCTCTCGACGGCCCGTCAACTAGAATGTGCTATCAGCGCAGGTGGTGCTAACACCCAGTGAACTGACCTTTAAGCGGCTCCTAGATACGCACTTGGTCGCGCGCTGGATAAAGGATGATTAATTAACACCCTGCTTTTTCCAGTGTCGAGACGCCGATTGAAGAGGCTCACACAGTCGGTGTTTCCTTCCTTCTCTCAGTGAACAATGAAAACAATAACAACCGACGAGGAGATGTTAGGTAGCTTGGCAAGCTCCGTCCCCAGACCTTCCTCAAGCAACAGTCCATCTCTTTCAAGGTTGTTAGTCAGCTGAACAGCCTTCTTCATGCGGTCGTTATGTATGCTTCTAGAGCTTGCCTTGTAGCGTCGCCTGGTCACCATTGGCTTAAAATATGGTTAGATTTATAGTTTTACCTTGTTCTTGATACTTACTATAACCTCCAAGAGCAGTGTTTACAGTAGCTGACATTCCAGGTCAACAGACGCCCGCTTGACACTGAATAAGGCAACAAGACATACTCTGGCTCCTGGACTCAAACTCGTGTATAATAGCTGAATCGCTGAAACTTCGAGGTCAATGAAAGCTTATATATAGACACGCTGGTCTGCTGTTAGATTTATCTAGGAATAAACAAGCTCTCGAATAAAGTTTAAGTCCTTCTGTGCTCTTCAGAGGTTTTCGGTACCGTTCCGTTCTCTATTACATGCCTGCAATTCTTATAACGTACATTCGTGGGGGTACCCTTTGTTAGTTTGGGTTGACCAGCTGGTCATAACAACGCGTGAATTCACTGGGGTATTTGAAACAATCGGTCTCCTCGAACAGTTTGAACAAAACAGTTAGGACACGAAAACTGGTAGATGGAAGCATTTCACATTGACTCATCGGTGCCACATTTACAATAACATAGCAAACAACTAGAGGTGTGGATAGTTAATGAGCGGGTTGGGATAAGTCATTAAGTCCAGGAAAGGGTCAAGTTCACGATCAGTTGTTTCTTAACACAGGGAGCTGGTTTGAGTCGACTGACTGCAATCGCTTCAGTAAACTGTAAGAATCTTGAGTTAGAATGACCTAACAGGATTCTGAATGCACTAGGTGGATGGATAGCGTGACTGGTGGTCAGGAGGTGTTTAGCGACTAAAGAAACTGGCTGTTTACGCGTTTCAGCAGCGCTGCCATTCTCCGGTAACACGTACTTCTGATTACTTCTGTCCTACAATCAAATGGTTACTCCCAGAAGGTTAATAAATAGGCACAGTAAACAAAAAAGTATCGTCATGTATCAAACAAAACGGCGATTGAAAAACTTAATCAGGCGAACGTTCAGTGCAGCTGAACTTTGTGTACTCGTTCGGACTGAAAAGTTATCAGTGCTTTCAATCAAAGGGGATCAGCCTATCGATGCCACTTCACATTGTATTTACCAATTTGTATGTAACTGTGGAAAGAGTTACACAGGCAGAACCGAGGGATGTTTGAGCCCCAGAATGAAGGAACATTTAACTGAGTGCGAAAGTCCATGTTACCGGAGAATGGCAGCGCTGCTGAAACGCGTAAACAGCCAGTTTCTTTAGTCGCTAAACACCTCCTGACCACCAGTCACGCTATCCATCCACCTAGTGCATTCAGAATCCTGTTAGGTCATTCTAACTCAAGATTCTTACAGTTTACTGAAGCGATTGCAGTCAGTCGACTCAAACCAGCTCCCTGTGTTAAGAAACAACTGATCGTGAACTTGACCCTTTCCTGGACTTAATGACTTATCCCAACCTACTCATTGATTGTCTACCTCTCTAGTTGTTTGCTATGAGAAAAACCCATGCATATTACAATGGAATTATTCTGACTTATTCTCGGTGATTAGTCGGCTGTGATTCAGTGGTTAACTGAAGATTTTGTACCCCTTCCACGAGTTAGGTTAACTGGCTGACGGATTCAAATCGACCTAGTTTCCACTAGATTTTGTGCTACTGAAGTAATTGGAGGGTCTTTAGTCTTTTTACCATAGTAATAGAGCTTTGCGAAAATGATGTGACAAAATGTCTATTCTCCTTTTCACTCGAAAAAGTGAGTCCGTTGCCATCATGAGGGACAAGTCCAGGTGAAGTGGATCAGTATCACTTCCGGTAACCCGGGGTTTATTGGATTCCACAAGTTCGCATGGCTCTGTCAGTTTGTTTCTTAAGGAAAGTGCATTAGCATACATGCACCGCCAGCGGGAGATACGTACCCGAATATCAGTGACGATTGAGAGCTGGTTCTTGTCGGGATTAACCCGAAGCCTGTGCGTCCGGCGTCTGCAAGTTGTTTTGAGACTGAGGGTTACTGATTGAGTGGCACTCCGTTCGCCTGGACTTACGCAGGCTTGACAGATGCTTTTGGCTGACTGGCAGGGTGTTGTGATCTAGAGTGGTCTTGAAACATTCCTGTGTCGTACCTTTATTTTGTAGGAATGCTTTCACTCATGATATGACTGGGCGATATACCGAAGGCCCTCAGTTTCGGCACTAAACGTCTGCTGTTTATTAAATCAAAAGTTTTCTTGAGTCCAGATAGTAGTCCTCGACATGTGCTTCTTTATCTTGATGCAGGGTGGTTTCATCCTACAAAGACAATAAATTCGACAGACAAAGTCATTTATTTTCAAAGCGATTCTGCAGAGTTGTTAGCAGTTCATACCTGGTGACATGCTGCGCGGTTTTGTCTCCTATGATCCTTTCCAGCAACTTCAGATTGGCCTATGTAAGACTGACAGGCTTATAGTTTGAAGCCTTCTCTCCGTTACCCCCTTTAAAAATCGGCGTGACCATGGCCACTTTCCAGTCTTCAGGTAACTCATTTTTCTTCGGTGATTTATTAAGTGAACTAGTTGTTGGGGTGGGTATGATATCAACAGGTAGTCTCAGAAGTCCATCGAAGGTTTCCGGTGGAAGAAAACGTTTCTTGTACTAGTGTTTGTCAGATGTGTAAACTGTGGACGAGAGATTGCGAATGACGTGGACAATCACTGACTTGATCTAGAAAATTGGCAATCCTTAAAGTAGTTTTTGTTCCTTTGACGAGAGGAAGGTTACCGCTGAAACCAACCTGGTTGGTGGACACGACTCGGCGAAAGTTATCCTCGTGACACCTACTATTGAATATCTTGTGAAAATTTCGTATCGAGCGCTTTCTGTCTACAATGGATGTTTTCAGCTAATCTCTGGATGACATTATCTACTGCATTTTAAATAACCGGTGGGTACCCAGGGTTCATAAACTGCTGACAGCAAGCCAAACCAAAGTTGTTCGCCCATTCTGGCCTTAATGATTAACACCGAGTTGCCACTGGCTAACCTCACAGAGGTTCAAAATCCTCTGGGCTGCAGCCACCATGTAGTACTGTAATTCTGTGTGAAAGTCGTCTAATCCGACCGCTGGCGACTGCTAGACATCCTTCACTCCTATGGTGAAATCCCTGTTTGAAGCGAATTACCCGTCGAGTGATCATACTCCCATAGTCAACCACCAACAAACAGTGATAGGAACCAACATACATGACACTATTCAACTCCATGTATCTCTGTTAATCAGCCATTTACCGTCCTTTGCGCTCTGGATGAGGCCACTCGTAACCTGATACGTACTTCACGATTTCCACGTGATCACGTAGTCCAGCGCATGGTGACCGTTTCCTGGGCAGGTCCACGTCTTCCTATCGATCATAACCAGTCGGGATCGGGCATTGGTAATAACTTACTCACCAATGTTGCTGGGTCCGGGGGCCGTCATTCGCCGGAATTCATCTTCAGGTTGTGGGCTATCCAAGCGCCTCTTCTTAGGGGGCTGTGGTGACGACGACGTTGAATTTTGTAGTCAAGCTAGAATGTGAATAACATTGAGTTCAAACTCAGTGCTTGATCGATCGGATCCCAGTGGGCAGTGGTTTGTATACTGTCAAACTCAACACATTCTTTACAATCTGTCAACGCATATCAGGAAAGCGTGGTTTATTCGTTATGTCGGTGCACACTTCAACGGAAACGGATGCTATCTAAAATGCGTTTTACGACACCCTCACCAATCTTCTGCAGCCGACCAAACATTCTGACATCATTACAGTAGCCGGCGATTTTGATGCCTAAATCGACTTTCAGATGAGAAGTAGCTGGGTAGTATGTATGTGTCTGGGCACAACTCACTTACAGTGATTAGACTACAACAGTTGTCCGCATCTCACGGTCTCCATATTTCAGGTATTGTATTTTAATTCGGAAAGACATGTTCGCCCTGTGCATCTCAGCCGTGGATACAACTCGACCACATATATCTGTCCGTTACGGATGACTCCACTCTGTTAAAAACGGCTGTGCATTTTAGACAACTACCTGAGCTCTGGTCATGTTGTTTGCCAGTTTTTTTTGCCATTTGCCCATACATACATCATCGTACGTTCGTGAGCGCAAGATGACTGGTCCTTCGAGAGAGGCGAGTCTAGAGAATGTTACTAAGGAGCACTGGTGCACGCTGCCCAATTCCAGTCAAGTAACAGATCCCAGCGGACACTGGGAGTAAATCACAACCGTTGTGTGGAGAGGTCTGTTCCGATGGACGTGTGCGGCTACGACAGAATTAGATTTGAAACAGTTCATTCCCTTCAGAATTTTGAACAAAACTGTTAGAACACGAAAATTGGTAGATGCAATCATTTCGTATTGACTTGTCAGCACCAAATTTACAATAACACAGAACAGTTTTTATATCGGGCAGTTAGGGCGCAGGGTGGATAATCAATCGGTGGTTTAGGAAAGGTCACTAAGTCCAGGAAAGGGTCAAATTTACGAGCAATTGTATCTGAACACATAAGGTCGGCTTCAGTCGATTGATTGGGACCGCCTCAGCAAACCGCAAGAATCTTGGATTGGAGTGACGTGATAGGATTCTTAATCCTCGCTTGAGGTGCCTGTTCTATTGGCCGACTACTCACTTTGAGTAGCTTGCGGTTTTTGGATCACGTACTTCGCGCGCCAGCTGAGAATTTGACCTACAGGCCTTACATACTGAGATCATCAGCAGTGAGCTAAAACGGCGTGGTCGTCAAGCCATGATGTGTGTGGTCAGGAAATATGCTGGTCTTGGTTTCCATTCAGCAAAATGGGTTGGCGTCACCTGCCTGGTTGAGGTTCTTGTGTTAACTCAAACTACAAACTCGAAATGCTGCTCTAAACGGCAATTTATCACAGTTGATAGTGTGATTGCATTCATACCATTCCTGTTACTCACAAGTAGTCTTGTTCTCACCACCTTTTCTTTTTTGGTGTACCTTCCTTCATTGCTATCCCACTTCGGTGCTGCGATGAGCGGCGGAGCGAGACACGGATCTTAGGTTTACTTCCTCCTTATGACTTTCTTCAGCTTCCTGTCTGAAATGCCCCACGTGTTTTCTCTACTGATCCTCAACTGCACTCACGTTGCATCCACACCTGAGCCTTTGCATTTGTTTGGCCTGTCGTTTTAGCATTTGATGACCTATTTTTGGGAAATCTCAACTGTTTCCAAAATTTAACCGTTCCACTTCACCGTCTCAGTTGACTGACCTGCCTTGAGTAGCTGTGTGCGAAAATCTCTGTTTACGCGCTCCTTAGCTCTTCTTTTGGGTTGATACCATATGCAGTGTGTGAATGGAACCATGGGTATTTTTGCGAGTCTGTGGCGGTATACTATGAACGATGACATCCTTCAGCTTTGCTATGAAGAACTACCTCAAACACGGATGTCGTCATCTATGTAGATCACTTGCTGCGTGTTTGTGCTCATCTCAGCGGGCATTTTCACGTGTGACGGCTCTCTTGTAGTAGATACAACAAATTACTCGTTTGTTTTTCCTAGCACTGCAACGTCGTCTGTTCTTTTTTGCCGTATCAGACATTTGATTTCGCCAAACTGAAACCTACATATCGCTTTTTCTCGTTCGGTTAAATTGCCATCGAGCACATGGTCGTAGCTTTTTTCTCAACCGCCCCATCAATCATCTCTAGTTTCATTAACTCTTTATTTTCAATCATGAGAAACCGTTTACTTGTGATACATTACAGAATCCATTGGACAGTTTTCTGATCGATGGATAACTACTCATTTGTTCGGACTGGTAAGCTAAGACTAAAAACTGAAAAGCATAAGGAGAAAAAACGCTCCAAAAGACGCCATTCATCATGGAACCAGAAACTACACACCGATGGTCGCATTGCTGATGCTGAACTCCATTGTGGATGGTGGGGTGTGACGGCTTTTGCGGACGTGGCTGACACGGTTGCCATACAATTTAACAGTTGGTCTGCTCACCGCGCTGCTCTCTCTGGTCCGAACAATGTGATTCCGGAAACTGGTGAAACTAGTGATGCCTCGGGTAGTCTGCAAACATCAGCCTGTTACCTCTCGGCGACTGACGAAGGTTTTTTTACTGTTGGACCACCCAGAGGTCCAAGCGATCCTCCCGCACCCGAGGAAATATTCACTGCAATAAAATTGTCAGACACGAAAGTTGCGTTCAAATCTGGGTAAGCGTCAGACTACTGTTTTTTCCATCTGCAACCAGACATACTAGCTCAGATCGCTTTTTAACGGCCAACTGGTTTGGATTCTGTTTGAAGTGTACGAATTTGGAGACGTTTTAATAATATGCGGTTGATTTGTTGGTTTTCTGTTGGTATGTGATAACATTGCTCCTGACCCTTTCTGCTACCTTGGCGTGGTGGTCAGGCTTGCGTGCTGTTTAGATCCTGAGGGCTGTGCTGACTGTGACTCCGGTCCTTGCGGGTTCAACCTTGTCAGATTGGCCGAAGGGAAGCAGCCAGACAAAAAGCAGATGCCTGAGTGTCTGTGGACTTCTATCCATTCTTTTCTTCGGCTTTGTTGGTGCATTGTATAGTGAATGGTCTGCCTGGCTTTTCATAGTTGAGCGAGAAATTTGCTTTTCATCCCCATCTTCTTTAGGTTGCACTAACCTGCAATCGTATACTGCAATGCTTCTTGTATTACACTTCACAAATCTTTCTTCCTAGTTTAGATCCCGTCATTGCAGTCTCTCTCTGTTTAGTTTCCGAGAGATAAGAGTTTCCTTTCCTTATTAGCCAATCAA
>QNGE01007692.1:0-21364 GCA_008508345.1 Paragonimus westermani | reverse complement strand
AGCGAGCGAATCGTCTATTTTTTTCTGTCGTGTGCGTCAAAGTTTTATAAACTACAATCATTTTTTTCTTGACCACGTCATTTTTGGAGCAGGTTCCATATTTGAGCTATTGTTTAGTTGTTCGTTTTCTGTCGTTTGTAATTATCTGCAGTGATCGCGTATAAACCGCAGTGCTTCTCAAATATGCGTTGAGAAATATATATTATCCCTATTATCATTGTTGATAAATACAAGTCGTTTGATGGCGGAGCGAAAAAGCGTAGGTGAAGCTGAGATAAACGTCAACAGTGGGAAGCAAGGACAAGCGGATCGCGCATGAAAAAACTTAGACAAGCAAACGATATCACGCAACGTTAATCGGGAGAACAAATTGTCACACGTCTACTTCAGACCGCCACGTCAGTCTTTGCGAAGGAGGCCGCATTTTCTGCTGGAAAAATCTTGAGCGCAAGAATAGTCGAAAAGAAGGGAATGAATGGAGGTGGGGAGAGTGGCTTTCGACCTTCTATCAAACAAGCGGCGGCTGCTACACATTCAGCGCGGACAGCTGCTCAATCATTCACCACAGACGTCGTTTGATGATCATCAAAGCACCATTTAGTTTCGAATTCTCCAAAATAGAACATGAGAAACTGGAATCCGAATTATCCTGTTTGCGCTGGTCATGTCGTGGTTTCATTGACTGATTTAGCAACACGAGGAGGTTCCGCAGCCGTCCACGGCAAGGTCAGTATAAGTCCAGCAGGTCACCTTGTGATTGAGACACATGGCTGGTTCTATCAGGCCCTCTCTTATCGCCACTTCTGTTAAGTGCGTTTGTATCGAACGATTCAGTCTGTTCTATAAGCCTGTTGTATTTCGTGATCTCAGCCCCGAAAAATGCAGTAACTGAGTCTCCGCTTGGCGGTTCTGTTCTGAGCTGTGGACTGGAAATCAGTGGCATGCTGCCGTTTCGGACTGACAGGGCCGAAGTTAAGTGTGGTAGGGCAGTCCTCTTTGTGGACCCCTAACTTAGGGATTTTCATTGAGACGATCTGAAACTTACCGTGATTCCTGAAGTCGTTCGGCGCACTATTCACCTTATCAGTTCCTACCTTTTCTTGGTTAGAGTGATATAAAAACCTTCTTCTGACCATGTGGGAGATGCATTTATCTCATAAAGTTTGAAAATTGTTACCTTCCTGGACTGCTCTCATATACTCTTGAGGTGGGTTCAGAGGGATTCGTGAGTGCACTTTTCTTCCTCTGTTTGGAACCCCTAGGGCTAACCAAGCGTGGGCTAGATTTCACACGTTGGCAGGAGGATCACTGCCTCGTGTTTCGACTATTTTCCCACCAGTGATGACCCAAAGGTCCTCGTCCTTTCATGCCGAGCGGTCACAAAATGATCTAGCCCCTTTTAGTCTGCAATACCAACGCGAACCGTTTTGCCAGTAGTAACCGTAGAAACTTTCGCGAAATGAACGTAGATGCGTTATGTTCCTAAGTGGTGGTTGAAGCTCGGGACGGAAGTAATCACTCCGTTTGGTTCACTGACTATCCACTAATCTGGCGAACGTCCCAGTCACGGTCAATAAGGAAACCACGTCACTGGTTATTGCAGGGGTTTCGAATGTTTTAACGGACTTTTACAATGGCACTTTTGCTTGAGCACCTTCAAAACGTCAGATTCGAACTGCATAGTTGAGGATCGACACTGCCGCTGCGGGTAATCCATCCTTCACGATCCTAAATGAACTTCTGCATTTTATCTGTAATCCACCTGTACTTAAATCTATTTCCCCAAAAACAGTGCACGAAGCCGCCGAACAGCTTGTCAAGCTCCTCAATCTGTCATTCCTACAAATCGCCTAAAAAGCTTGGCATCCAACACCTAGATGTCGGACAATATTAATTTTGTCTTCAAGGGTGGTACTCACGTTTACCTTAACGAGTATCATCCGATCGCTCTTCTGCCCTGCCTGTTAAAAATACTGGAGAAGCTTATGTGTAATATATATCTTCTCGCAACTTTTCCACTAGTATGTAGCATGGTTATAGAAAAGACCGTCCACGTGAGAACGGTCAGTTGATGGCTACTTGTCAATGAACAAGATCATCGTACATGGGCATTGGTATATTTGCCGTTCACCACGAACTCACCGAAGCGTTTGATTCGATGGACCACTCAGTTTTGACTGAAAAACTTCATCAGTATGGAGTGCAGTGTTATTTCTGGAGTAGCTGGAGTCATGTCTTATCAATGGACTTTATCCCACGCTCGTCAATTATGAACACTCCGATTAATATGATAGATTCGGTTAGGTAGCCTAATGTCCAATCTTTGGCCCGTTTCTATTCCTTATCCTCTTCAAATGTGTCCTCCTCCGACTTCTCTGCTGCTACTGTTTGCACATGACGTCAAGGTTTGGTAATCACTGGACGTCCCGAATGCCTGTTTTATATTTCACAACGATTTGATTTTCTTGTTCACACTTACTCAGGCGACTACACTGAAACATTCTACTGAATAGAACCCGGTACTTGGCTGACTTTCCCCTCTAACCTTTTCTGACAAGTAAGGGTGTTATTTGTGTTCTTTGCGAGCTTCCTCGAAGTGAACAAAAAATGTCAGGCGGGCTTCGACGCCACTCGACCGAGTTTCTAAACATTCTGATCTCGCCTGTTTCGAGCTCACCCATGATAGCTCCATTTGGCCGCGCCTGTAAAATAAGCATGTAATCTGATCTCCTTCGCTCCAGGTGAACACGGTGCTCCTGGAAAATTTTCAACCGCCTATCAACAAAAAGATTCACGATTTAAGCATTAAGTCCTAAAATTAAGGTCCGATAAAAGTGAATATTAATTGACTAGATTGCTGTTAAATCAGAGGTGGCTTGATTCTCACTTTTGATTAACAGATCGCCTGAACATCCGTGAAAGCAGCTGTATAGTATGGTGAAGGCAATCGGGCCTCTATCCCACATTCCATACAAACCAGCCGACTGTAGTGTATTAACAGCTTTTCTCACTGCATGTTCTTGTGACATGAGGTGTTCTTCTCAAACATGTAACATTTGCCGACTTACTTCTCACTTTTGAGGCTCGTCTCGGAAATCATTCCATGTGTCGGCTAAGATACCATAATTTCCTCATGCATTATCACTGTCGTAGTAAGAAATTCATAAGTGCTGTTGCTTTTTGATTCCGTTGTCAATCCATTGATCTGTTAATTAGCCAGTAGGCGGGCATTCGGATAAAACACTTTTATTCCTGTGGAAACAACCGAATGTCACAAATCTGACGGAGCGTTCGACCATCTGAGCATTTTGAGTGTTGACACTTTGTAGCATATCCTCTGTCGTAATCTGTGTTTGTGGAATTCAGAAAGAAACAATTTTACAGGATAAGTGAAAAGATGTGGAGTGATCATGGGAGCATGTAACTCTTAGCGTTGAAATTATAACACGTCTGCATGATAATAAAGGACTCGTGTTTTTCGGTGCTGTGATTTATGGCTTCCGAGTCCACCTTGCTCCTGTGCAGTAACAAGTCTGCATCCGCCACACATTGCGGTGTTCTGGTCGTCACAGTGTCAAGGTTTCTGTGCGAGGCCTGAAATGTCCATTTAATATTTTGGTTGCTGCATTAATGTCGGGGCAACAAAAATGATTTTCAGTCTGAGTGCCTGAGCAGAGTGGAGGATATATTCTTGCTGACGAATTTAGTCTGATGATGACATATGATGGTAGACCATTTAACATCGTTTATGCCGGACACACGGGCGACCACTTTGTGATCACTTCCTCGGAACTCCTCCAAAATGAAAACAGTAGCAAGGGAGATGCCTGCCGTAAACTTCAGATTCACAGTGTAGTCTAGTCTAGTGAGTGCCAAAATATGTTGGCTGCATCCAGTTATCTGGATGCACACAAGAAAACCAACTTGACCTGCTGGCCCCACGAAAGAGGTGCAAGAGGAATTGGGCGTGTTATAATTCTCGCTGATCATTTTGCATTATGAGGGTGAGGTTTTACGTGGTCAAGCCAGTTGTATTTGTTAAAACTTATTTCGTGCGTCTTTTCTGTTCGCCTTTGTGTGAGTCAGGAAGTTGGATTCCTTGAGACTCGTTTGTTTTGCTTGTAGAAATCCCATCCCGATTTTCTACCGGGTAATCTCAGTATCCAGTAAGTTCACATTCAAGGTGAGAGTGAAGTTTCATTATAGGTTCATCAACAGTGCGATATAAATTCTAACACTTTCGGTCTTTCCTTTGGAGGTAATTTGGGTTTTGAAGAAAGTCTCGTGAACTTGATCTCCCGGGTAAACGTTGTTGGATCTACCAGTTACATGTGACTGAGTGACTTATAATAAAAATGATGTATATGTCCAAACGCATTTGTGAAAAACATGTTGGTAAATTTGAGAACATTGCAGATAATTGCAGGCGATAAAAATCAATGAATAGTTACATAATACGACAAACGTTAGGCCAGTTAGCAAAAATCCGTAATCACATAGAAAGCTTTGATGCATGCATCGGGAGAGAATATACTTCACTTGTTTCACAAATTACGTCCAAACGGTTTGATGTTTCGTTAATTCAACATCCACGATTTTATGTATGATCCGATGTTTCAGACAGTTCAAGGTCACACTGAGAACTGTGTTGTAACAGGCAAGCCGGACGTTCTGGCTTCGTGTACCCGATACACTCGAAAACTCACTTTGTGCAACGTGGAGACACCGGGGGAGAGCGTTCCTCAGAAGTACGGGGTTCCAACGATAGTCCAGTAAGACGTGCACACGACTTACACAAACGAAAACCAAAATGGCGTCAACAGCACACTGCGTCACAGCGTCTAAATGCGTCCTCAGGGGAGTTCCTCACTATACTATACAAATAGCGTCGGAGAGTTGTTGAAATACACCGACTTGAACGAGGGAAACGGGGGATTCCAGAGTCCATCGAACAGCTGGGTAGACCGCAGATCATGACTCCGTTGATTGCTCGTAAGCGTCCAGAAGTTGACGTTCCCACATATCGTTCCGCACGTGTGCCGTTTTGCGTTTTCACTCGTCGCAGACGTTGTCTTTGAGTGATGTTTGTGGGGGTAAGAAGAAAAAAGTAGTACCACGTGTTGAATAAGAAAATATGGAGGGGTCCCACATACTGCGATGAAGGATTTTGTGCAGTACTACTAATGTCGTGGTTATTAATGAAGTAGATAGAGTTTGAAGCAGTTATGGCGTTCTGCAATGATCGGGTAACCAGCGTTCACTTCTGGAACGAGTTTAACTTGTTAATCAAAACTCCTTACGGAGTTTGACGGCGGTTTGTTTTATAACGTCGATGCTTGAACTGAAATCCCTAGTTTATAATACGCGAAGGTTTTCAAGTGGTTAAAATGGCGAGTTTGAGGCGGGGGAGGCACCACAAGGCGTGAATGGAGTTTTCAGTGCGGTTTGCTAGGCTACGCGGGAAAGATATTTTTCGCAGTATCAGTCAGTAATCCGCTACCATCAGCTACAGGCTATCATATCGTGTACGTTGACCAGGATGATCAGATTATTACAGGGGGGCATTTTTTATGTAAAAATGTGTGTGTGGTTTATAAACTTGCTTTTTATGTGCGTGTTCTAAGTATAGCTGTGCATAAAGTCGTTCTGCGGAATTTACTAATAAGCACCAGTTTTACACTTATCAGCAGTCTCATAAATGCGCGCACAGTGAAGCATCTGAATGAAACGACGTTGAATTTCCAACGGTTCCGTGGACATGCAGTAGGTCAGGTACTAGATGAGGGTTGAGTAAATAGTGCGGATATAACAAAATGCTTCAGGCTGGCTGTTGTTGAGGGGCGGTGAGGAAGGGTAGGTGTGCCACCTGTAGTAGACGGCTAAATGTTCCCCGGACATAACTGAAAATCCACAGGAGGATACAAATAGCTTGGAGATAGACAATGTGTTTGATAGCGCAAAATTGCCGTCCTTTCCTTTCCTAAAACGTTGAATTTTGTCAGTGAATCTGATTTTATTTGGAGGTTCATTCTAAATGTAGGAATATTTTACAATGAAGAAGTTAGCGCGCACTTCTTTTCGGGCTGGTGGGGCTGGTGAATTAGGATCCTTATTTTTCAGACCACATGTGCATGCGTGTTATAAATCAACGGCAAACGCTGTAGTGATGGCTTTCTAATGTATACAGGAGTGTGAGGTATAAATTTAGTCTTCGAAATCAGAGTGGATCAACACGAAGTTTTGGGAAACGTCTTCTATAAGTGAATAAGAAGGAATATCCTGATAAGTTTCTGGTAAGTGACCGTCGAAAGGTACTTGGTTCAGGCCTATCAGATTTGCGCAGATGGCGGTAAAAGAACGTGTGATGCCCAAATTGTGGTCGAGCACTTTTAAATCGTCTGTCTGGCAGCCAGTAGACTGAACGCTCTGTTGACACACCTATCGTTCTTTCAGTTTTTGCTGCCTGGAACCATAAGTCATGGGAGAAACCAAGGGCGTTGGAATACCGTACAACTAGATCTCGAACAAAAGTGGCGGTATAAATACTATGGCCTTCTGGCGAGACAGAATCACTGGGTGTTTAACATCCACGATGAATGATATTCGATTTGTTCGTTGAAAACGCCATCAGCCATGTTTTGCACCACGGCTGTAACGACCCTGGGTTCTGTAGTATATTTTGCACACAGAAAGCGATGCTCCTGGTCTATAGAAACGCTCAGAAAATTTCGATATCGTCAGCAAACGGAACGTCCTTGTCATGTTTCAGAACATCGCATACATAAATTATCTGCACGAAAAAGGCGACGGTCTCGAAACGGTTTTTTTAATCAGTTCATCAGTCGCTGGCTAATGTGCTGATTGATGCTCTACTTCTTTGACCGTTTGGATGCGGTCTTCAAATACGACGAAAGCCAGCTATGAAAGTGGTCTTGCATTTCAAAAGACGCTACTTCGCTCGAAATACGCTTGAGTGACACCCGATAAAAGCTTTTCTGTGGTCTCAGATTATGATAGTAATCGCACTTACCAAATCAGCGAACATCAATATACTGTCTAAGTGTTCCAAATGACGTCATGCTAGAGCGTTTGCTAAGAACTATGCGGTGTATATACATGGAGTCATGCGCCTGCATATTTGTGTAATGAAAGTTCGTGAATATATGCACATGTACGCGTGTTCATATATATTTATTTCATTTATACATAAATAGCACATATACAAATGAACATGCCTACATATATAGTGTTAGATCTGTGTAAACATGCGTGTATGTGTGTATATGTATACACATATATATCTACTACGTGTGGCGAGGAGATGTGTAAATATACTTCTAAATATTTTCGTTATATAAGTGTTGTGTATACACACGAAAGAATGTGCTTGTACGAACATTTTCCTAATAGGCACATGTATAATTACGCATATGTATGTACACTGCATATTTTTGTGTTGCCACATGCACAGTGCACACATATATGTGTGCATGTAGCCATGCGTATAATTACATGAACATACCCATGTTGATGATGCACATATGTCGATACACCCATGAGTATATCTGCTTCGTTTACAAGCACATGTATACATATGCATATATGCACAAAAGCTAGGACACGTGTGTACACCTACATGGATATATTTCACACATACATATGCATCCCAATCGCTTAAAAACCGGTGAGGCTACTGCTGGAATACGAATCAATGGACCTCATCGTCTGTCCATTAAACACTACATGCATAATCGCTTGAGCACCCATGGGGTTGTCACTGAAATAAAGCTCAGCTGACCTCATCACTTGTCCTCAGTTAATAACTGTGCACAGATTAACAGTCAGCGAGCAAATATCATGTTGATCAGGTTGCAAGCGGGGTTGAATATGGCCGTAGGTTAATTCTTGTTTGTCCTGAAAAGGACAGTGGGGCTGTTTCCTCGTTCCTAAAGAGCGTGTGGGTTGCTCAGTCATCTTGCACATTACACAGGTAAAGTGGGCGTTCGATTACCGATAGGTGGTACTGACAGCACTGGACTCAGTTGACAATGTCTTCGTCCGGGTCCACGAGATTCAGCTTTGAGCGGCAAATCTGGCAAACTTAATCGTTTACGGGTTTCAAGGCCACCTTTATTACACCTTGCTCCTCTACATCCTTCCTGGGTTATCCAGGGCACCTTTATTAACCCGCTTAACACGTATTGTTCACAAAGACTCCCTTATAACTTCAATCTATGGCAAACTATCGTCCATCACTTGGCTTCCAGGTGTGAACTTTCTATTCCCTGTGGAAACAACTGAGACACCCATCTTTGGAACGGCAGATATGCGACCCAATTCATTTGACTCGCATGCTGTCTCGCCATTTGAGATGAGAGCGTTCTAACAGTTATGAGCGAAAGCGGGGAAGGTGCTATAGGGAGTCAGCGCTCAAGCATTTTCTCACCTGTTTTCTTCGTGACACTCACTCTGGAGAAAAAACAGGCAGGCAAGCCATGCGTTTTCTCCGGCCAAATATTATTGAACGATTTTCCGCCGCTTATTCACGCAGTTTCTTGTCCAGGGAGTGAACATTATAGCATGAGGTCCAGATGCTTTGATCACAACTCACTTATGCTCAGAGAGGTTGCTGCATGTTTACTGTTATTTTCATCACCCACACAACCGTGGCATACGTCCTTCACTTTTCTAATCCAGATATACGACAAAGAAGTGCATGCATATAGCAGGTTCAAATACTTCATTGAATGTGACGTCAGCGGGGACAATGGCGTGTAGCGCTCATGTATATTTCTCTGCTAGTGTGCCTGTGGGTCTGTTGGTCACGTGAAAACCGTAACGGTAGGACTGCAGAACACCAGTCGTTCGGAAAAACAGCAGCAATTGCACCTGATGTTTTCAGCGATGATAACCATTGCAATGCCTAAGAAAACACTTCCAGCGCATTTCGATAACAGTTTCGGGGATGGAGGGGGATGTTCGTACCCAACTAGTGGTTCAGACGGTTTCATACGTTCTACTCCACCCGCAAAAAGGCGACCAGCAAACACATCCATTGAACGACCGACAACATGTTCGAGTAAAGTATGCACTGTCAAACGTCGAGGCAAAGCTTTTCAAATGTACATTTCCTCTTTCTTTCCCCGGTTATTTGCGCAAACCAAAGTGCACGTTACTAGAGTCTGACTTACCTTGCTTCTTTCGTAGATTGCGTGAATAATTGAAATGCGTGTTAATTCCGAACTTACTTTTGAAGTATAACTTTATTTCACGCGAACTTTTGAAGTTTTCCACCATGTTCGTGGCATGCTGCTCAGCAGTGGCAGTTAAACGTCCATTTTTGGGATATACGCTCGGTCGTCCAACTTGGAAGTCGAATCAGTGTTGCAGGTCGGTCTTCTCAATATGATATGCACCACAATGACAGAGAACCACCCATGATGCTTTACAGCTGTAATAACCGAACGTAAAATGTAATATCATATAAATTATGCAAAAATATTGCCGGTCGGGCGGTTACCGTCCGACGTGTACAGTGTATACATTTGTACAATACACGTTCGTAGGGGTAGCTAGGCGACAAATCTATTCCCCTGGACTTCTTTGCATTTGCTACAGTTTTCGAACTGTCGATGATCAAACTTATGCAAACCTCCCGTTGAAATCCGTTTGATTCCCCCAGGTGTTTGCGAAAGTTTAGGTAATTCTACTTGCATATTCTCCAAAAAACGTTCTGGTTGCTCACTGCCTTACTGATTCGCCACGTAGGTTCACCGTTCAGGTGCGATGATGTTCTATTCTGTGAAATACACAGAATTTCATAATTCATTTGAATACTTTGATTTTACCATTCTCCCAGAACTTGCCGTAACGTTTCCTCCTTCGGCGTTCTTCACTTATTTATGTGTGAAATGAAACCGAATCTCGTAGGGAAGGCTTGTGGTCATTGCCAAGAAGATATCGAAGGTAAGAAAAAGAAAGATCGATGGAAAGGATATAAATGAAAGCTGAAAGCATGGTCACGGATATTTTTATTGAACCCATGACAGTCTTCAAACACTCAGAGCAAGAAGGTAATTTAACACATACTGCGAATCGTCTTAGAAAAACGACCTGAAAGGCCACCCAAACAGACAGCGAATTTTTTGGTCACCATAAACGCTTTTTGGGCGCCTTATAGCGATAGACAATCTTTGGCACAAAACGGTAAGTCGCAAGTGGTGATAAAATAATAGTAGAAAAAAATTAACGATGTAATCTGAAAAGTAAGTGGAAATTTATGTGAAATAACCGAGTTAACCCAATCACCAGTTTACAAAATATGCATGTGGCGCACGATACTGGATTCTCAATAGAATTTCTATAATAGAAAAGTGTCAGTATGTAAGGCGAATTCCTATTCCACCCACCAGTCAAGTCAAGTTAAACCTAGTTTATTTCTCAGCTGGATATAACCGCTTTTTCAGTTTTCCAGTGCTGTGTGTACCTTTGTAGTGGCCCAAACATGCCACACTTGTAAGTTCGTTAACATACTTTCTTCTCTCGCTCATATTCCAGAGGATAGTGCAGAGGAAGGATACGGAAGTGCCCCAGTTAAATGGATCGATTGTCCGTCACTAAATACATCCCCCAAATTCCCCTTGTGTACATACTTTCCCCCCGTAATTTCCCAGTCCGTATGCCCCTTTGTATGTAACGTGCATGTAGTAACAATTGGCCGATACACGCTGTCTTCTGTGTTATTGTACTCCCTGTGTTCCGTGGTCGTGTTGTTGTGACCAGCGTGACTTGTGACCGTTGTTCCGTGTTTTCGCTGTTTGAGTGACCCTTCCTTGAAGGGTCCTCTTTACATTTCAGTTCACGATCAGTCGGCTGTGAACTTGTATCTGCTATGTGCACTACACCTTTGTCACTGTGAAGCGACAAAAACACGGATAATAATATGTCGAGTGTTTCAACCAATTTTGTTTGTTTTAAATGTCGATACTATAACGAACAGATGCCCACATTTTTGACTTGGGCGTACCCCGTGTCTTCATGTTTTCAGTTAGACTTAGTGCCTTTAGAATAAATAGCATTGCATGTCAACAAAGATAAAAAGCTCATCATATGATTTCTTTTAGTAAAAACTCCACGAAGTATCAATTTTAACAACCGGTGCATAATGGACAATAATCCTACGGCGGCGTAGGGTTTTTGCACATGATCCTGAATTTTCCTTAGTGAAAAACATAGGGCAGTGTATATGTGTCCAAATGGAAAACCCAAACGAACGCCACCATCTGCGCACTGGAAACTCTGCACCAAAGTGCACCATGTACACCAATCAGAAAGGCCGAAAACACATGGAGGTAGACATTTGTGACTGTCATGCGCAAGGGAAATCAACCAACAACGTGCGAGAGAAGCACGAAGCAAGCGAAGCAAAATTAATTAGGGAAATGAAGAAAGTGAGAAAGATACAAATATTTGTCTACATAGACTGAACAAGTGAATTTGGTTCGATTGCGTCCATGCACTTTCTGACTTCAAATGGTGCAAACATTGCCAATCGACTAGTGAAGTGAATAGGAACAAACTGGAACATAAACTGAACAAGTGTTTATCAGAGCCCCGTTAGCCCGGTTGTCATTCTGATTTCGCCACCGCACCACGATGAGGAGGGGTTGGATTTTGCGGTAAATCTAAAATTTAAATTCGTTAGAGAACTTTATGTAACATAACTGCAATTGTTGATCCATTCAGGACGACTCGGATGCAAAATGCATGCTATAAAGAAACGATATTAAAACTCACCTGCTGGAGCTCGCTTCGAAATATTGCTGGCACCATATGAAGTAAAGTACTTTGTCGAAGATTGAAGTAACCACGTAATCCCAGTGATACCAATGCAGACAGAATTGGCATTTGATCCAGTTGTCCATGCCATGGTCCTCTGCCGGTGATTCCGTGTGCCCACGTTCACCGCAAACATCCGCACCGACTTCCTCCGTTGGCAGAGCAGTGGGTGGTGTGCTGAGTCTCGGCTGCGGTGCATTCATCGTAGTGGATGCAATTGTGTTCGTCCTTGGACGTTTTGATGCCCGAGGGCACTGAAACAATTGTACGTCCTGGAAATCAATCGCGGTGGCAGGTGCCGGTGTGGAAGCTGTGGGTTGCGATGCTATTGCTGATAGCGTTTCCTCGTCACTTGGACTGTCCGTGAGGTTCAAGGGGACGATGGAAACGTTGTTTGTGTCCACAGATGAACTTACAATGAGTTGGAAGTACGGTGGTAATCGGCTACGGCCACAGTTGCGCAGAAATTCACGAAGCTCCTCCAGAAGCTGATTGAACGTTGTGTCATCCAATTGTCTCCTTGTCATCATTTCCATTTCGGTGAATACTGCCACCCCAGAGGATCTGACGTACGTTTTCTTGGGTGCGTCGTAGTTGGCAGAAATTATGTCCATAAGTCCAATGAAACTTTTCGCCCATCGAGGAACGACAGAGAATTTTCCCGGATTCCTGCTGAACGATTGATACAGATGCAGGGAGTGCCTGCAAAGGGACAATCACAAGCCCATGTTGTAGGACTAACGTTGTAAGTCCGATTGTCGTCCATCACGCAAATACCTTCGTGAGGGGCGTTGCACGTCAGGTGACTTCTGTCAGCGAAGTTTTCGGATATCAGCTGCATCCCCTTCTGGACCAAACGACAACTCAACCCCACGTAGCCTGCACGACTATTGATGTGCGGGTATGAGCGACAGGCCGACATGGGCTGTACCTGGGGGTCGTTGTTTATGTGGTTGAAGATGGCTGTGGTGCGCTCGATGGCCTGCCAGATTCGTATCTGGACATTAAACTGTGCCGTTTGATTGCATGACGCGTTGCTTCTACGAAGTTATTGTCTCACCTGCCGAATGGGCTGTGGCTGGTCCATCTTTCCGATCTCGTAATGAGCCTGGTATTCAGGTACTCATCGTAGAACGAGGGGTCGGTGCTCTGCATACTAACTAATGCCGCGGCGTATCTCCAGCGGTTAGGTGTCAGCATTACAATCGGAAAACATCTCCTCAAAGTTCCGTTGGAGATTCTGTCGCGCAAGTCCCACAAAATATGCACTCTGTACAGTAGTTGATAGACATGCGGCAGTTCGGGTGCAGTTGCCACTTGTATGGTCGCGCTGTTTCCCATGATCATAGTTCTTTTCTCCACCGGTCCAGCAAATAGAAGGAATTGACGGAGAAACATGGCGATGGCAACCGTAGTCTCAGTTGCAGGCCAACCGAAATACACCGGTAAGCTCACTCCACTTGCATTTACAACTAAAACGAAAATTATACCGTTTCTCACAGCTACACCGTCAACTTCGGGATAGCGCCGACATAATTCTATCTGCTCCTTACTCATAAACATAAAGTATGTCAATCGATTGTCATCATCTACGTTATAGTAGCACTCACCAGTTGTGTTCACTTGGGCGTGCAAACGATCTAGTTAACCAAAGGTGTTTCTCTTGGCAAACAAGTATGCTCGCAGGTTGCACACACCCTTCGTCGTTGTCTTCTTGTCGAAGTTCTCCCGTATATATCGAGCGATGTTGAAGGATACAGTACTGTTGAGCAGCCACGGCTGAATCTCTCCAACTTCCACCTCAATGAGGCGACGCCTGTCGGCCTCGTACATTGCAGCAACCCCCACGCACGGATGATTACTAAACATAACGAATTTCCTCAACGGAACTTATCCATCAAAGTTCCGGTTCAAGTTGAAATATGCCGAGCATCTGGCTTGAGCGCTGGCTCTCCCTCAAACACCGGCCGATGAGCGCAGTACATGTATCTTACGGTCGCATGCGTACACGCGTCTCCTATGATCACTGAAGGCGGTTTTGGTGGATCAAATGCAGTACAAAGATCCACATCGAAATTCGAAATCCTGAACCTCCGCTCCAACTGCATCCAAGTTTTGGAACTGTCGTGGAGACACGACATTACCAAATTGTTCCAGAAATAAAACTGATAAACCGACATCGCTTGCGCTCTTGGTTTCGGCTCGGGTGAAGGTGTCCTCCTTAAGTGTACTGCACATTTATTGCAAGTGCAAAACAATGAGGACTGATAAATCGGGGAAACCTGATTGGCTCAGAGGTTGCTCAGGGTGGACGAGATGAGATAGAGAGGGAATCATGTCAGTGGGAGGGGCGGCAGGCGCATTGGGGGCAGGAAACCATGTCTCTGTAGGAGACGAGTAATCCTACGGCGCTGTGGGTGCAGCCGTAAGATTATTGTACATAGTTCTGAGTGGTTCTTAGGGCGTAGGCCTACATCACTTAATCCACAATAGAGTCTTCCAAGCGTCCAGTGTGTTTACCCAAGGACCATGCGTATTGTTCCGAACAGCAGCCGACGGTCGTGGTCTTTTTGAACCTGGGGGCTGCTTTCGATTCGGTTGCTCTCAATGTTCTATGGAGCTGTCTGGTTCTCAAGGGAGTACCAGAGAAATACGTGAATCTATTGAGATCACTGTACGCTCACTCTGCAAGCTGGGTGAGAGTTTATGCACAGCTATCTCGGGCATTCATCACTTCTAGTGATGTTCGTCAGGGGTGTCCGATTTCTCCCGACGCGTATTCCGGAACGCTCGGGATGCGCGNTAGGCACCATGGTGGTTTGGTAACGATCCGCATATTTTCAGTAAAATTTGGAAGTATAAATATTTAGTTCTAGCCTAGTTTGGGACCAATAGCGGCAACCAAGAGAGGGAGGAAGAAATGCAACGTGAACTCCAGTCCGCTCGGCGGCACTCAACAGTGCGCCAATCAAAAAGTGCCTATAACCTTCAATTGCGTCGAACAACGTTGGAGGAAGTCCACTTTAAACGACTTTCGAAATTGAAATAATAGAAGAGTCGTTGGGAAAAGTGCGGGCATCCGCTGTGTGCAGTTAGTTGTACGGCTCACGACAGCGCCTAGATATGACCGATTGGCAGATGCAGGTCGTAAGCTGAGATGTCGCCAACAGAAAAGTCCACTACCTTTGGTACTTAACTAAATTTTGTATATAGTTGTCTGTTCTAAAAAGAAACACTAAAGGTCGTGGTGAACAGGCTGAAAGAGATACCTTGGTAGGAATGGAGAGGTGGTGACGTCATATCTATTTGAAAAGTTGTTTCAACAAAAATATACGACCAACAATGCCTTCATTCCAAAGGCCACATAATTGGTCCTATCAGACGATGCAGTGAGAGATGAGGGCTATAAAATTCAAATCCTTCACTCTTATTGGTCAGCAATCCACGCCGGACTATTTCAGTATTGGTGTGTCCATGTGTCGTCATGAAGTAAGTGGGATTTCAAATGGATTGAGCTGTCCTTGAACATGTCCCTCTTTCTTCATTTACCCAGTTTCATCTACAACGACAGTAAGCTGTCGTGTATGTACGCAATATGCAAACCCTTTTTCCACTGTGCAAGCAGAACGGTATTGCATGTACTGTACGATTGAGGTGTCGCATTTACATATAGTTAACACAGGGTTGACGAACCACATGCATGTCATTGGTTAAGACAAGATGAATGTGTACATATGCATGGTCATCCCGGTACAGCGAGAAGCTGTTGTCCACCAGCGCAAGACATTGGACTATCTGGCTACTAGCCGCCATGTTCTGTGAACTGAACTGTTTTTTTTTCAAAAGGTTGGTCTTTTGAACCATGGTGACAGAGTTCAAGTCCCAATGGATTTACAATAAAAGTGATGGAACTCTGAACTCTGATTGGTACGAAATACCCTATGCAATGAACGCACATGGCTTAAAAATGGACAAATTGATGAACAGCAAAGCCTAGGAATAATGCGCGATGTCTGATCCGGTAAGTATCCTCAAACAGATCTTGCGGATAGACACCAGTAAGATAGAGATGAAACAGGTAGCGTATGTTTGGTGCCGGTAGCTTTGTCAGCGCAGTTGCTTGGTGGGTAACGCTGTTGACTTGCAGATATCCGTGGTTTGCACAAATAAGGTGAACGAGTTTTTTCAAGTGCGCACAAACGATATTGTATGGCCAAGCGAAGCTTCCACTCTGGTGCTGCAAAAGCCCCATTGAACAAACAGAAGTGACCATGCAGCGAGGACATTGATGTTAGTCGAGTTTCTGTTGCATTACCAGCGTTAGGTAGTACTTACGGCATTGCAGGGTCCGATGTCCACTGAGATATACCTAGGCAAATACTGCACTCTTATAGACCAGCTACAGAGATTTTTCTGGATCTATTCTGGAAGTTGCAGCAGAAGTAAGAAGAGGAGCACGTTGGTACGTCTGCCAAATGGTCCGTACCGAAAGCGCGAATTGTGTTTTGGATGTCTGATCTAGTGCAAGAATAACCTGTCGTTGAGTGATGCTGTGGCAAGCGTCATTAGTTTGGACCGAGAGGAAGTTTGATCCGAGATGCGCACTGTGCTGCTTGCAACTGTAAGAGCGACACCGTTGGGAAAATGTCTGAGAGATGGTCAATAAAAGCAAAGCTGTCAGAATTGTTGATCTGTGAATAATAAACTGGACCAAATACTGAGTCAGTGCATCAGCTATAATGCGGCCCGAGGTTTAGGGGTTATGACAGATCAGTACGGCAACGTTGACTACTGTGTCCTCGGCTACAGTAGGTTAAGCTGGCGGACGCCGTTAGGTAAGTTTGTAGAGAGGCCGAAGCCAATCTAAACAATGTACTTTTCTAAGGAGACGGCTAATAGTCATGTGATTAAATAGTGACGACGGGTGCATATGAAAAGATCTTGAATAGGGTGAAATATATACCTATGCAACGATGCAGTTAGTGAATGGAACGGATGAGAGTGCAAACTACAGAAAGCTTACGAAGATACATAGGCATAAAGTTTTAATTGTGTCTGATGGTGCTAAAATTGTGTGCAGTCGTCTGAGTTTGCATGGTTAGACGCATAGATTAAGCACGTATCCATCACTAGATTTGCTCCCTGTAACTGGAGCACTCGAGTGAGCGAGGATACGTAAAGTAATGGAATACTATCGCGATCAATAATGGTCGAGGATTGCTGTGCCATCAATAACTCTGTGCTTAAGCTACGCTGCATAAAAAATACATGCAAAACGCACAGCACGGCAAAAACATAGTGTGTACGCGAATTCACCTAAGATTGGTTGTAATGAATGACGCGCATGACATAATCGAATACGGTACTAAAAAACCGGTGGATGAACGCGCTTAAGGTGGAGGTTACCGGATTATTACGCATAATACGGACGGGGACGATCTACAAAGGGGATGGACTTACCAATTTGTAGTGGGACTGCAGGTAAAAATGTGCTGAGAGGAAACGTTGAGAACTTGGTCACCAATTCGAAATGGCGAACCATAAGTGCAATGTTTGGAAAGAGAACGCTCAATAATGAAATTCACCAATGTGTGATGGCGATCAAAGGAAAAGCGCTGAAAAAATTTAATCACTGCGGTTCACCAATTCATGGTGAACCAAGAAAGAATTGCTGGAAAAATGACCAATAGTCGGACTGATCAATTTGTGGGTTGGAAATAAACGTTATGTAGAGATCAGGTACGAACAGGAAGCAAAATTTGATGAAGACGAGAGGAACTGACTCACAATAATTTGTGAGTACGTTGTGTGTACGTTGGTTTAGAGTTCCACAAAAGTGAATGAAGGTGTTCAACGAATATGACCCATCGTGTTGTCCCAAATGGATGTGGATCCACGGCGAACATATTTATGACGATAGATATGCCCGGAGATAAGCTAAGGTAGACGGCTGATTCCGTTGGCCCTTAACCTTCTAGAAATTAGTACGCAGGCGACACGGAACAGAGGGAGAATGAAAGCCTCGCGACCTTGGTGGGAAATGTTGTATTATTGATCCATTCGATTCATTTCGTTTAGACGTTAGTTATGTATGTGAGCTTGAAAAGGTAAAGAGTTCGAATAACTGAAACTTTCGAAGTACAAAGTGCTCTACAAGACGTTGCGGAACCGTTTTACTCCGGGTCGATTCAGTTCTCGTTTAATGCCATACAGATGTCAGTTTTCTTGAAAAGTAATGGAAGAAGTGTTATAACACCATTCTTAATAATAACGGTACCATAAAGGAACGATAGAACTTCTGAGGCAGAATGAGCAGTGCAACGTTTCTTAGTGAGTACTTTAGTTTAGAAATCACTAGTCTAACATCATCTTGGATTTTAGGCTGGGGGTGGCACTGCCAACGACTGGTGGTAGCACATTCCAGTGGGTCACCAGTCTGTGAGAGAAAAAAATTCTGCCCAACAAGGGGCGAAGGCCACAACTCGTAGAACGCATTTTCCTGACCTTGTAGACCGTCTTGAAGAGTGTCTCTGCAAGACATACAGAGAAGATGAGGTAAGTGAGGATTAAGTCGCTCTGAAGTCTTTGGTACTCGAATGTGTAAGGATCAAAAATTTCCAGCCAAGATTCGTAGGCAAACTTTAAAAAGCCTAATGCTATATTTGTTACAGCTCGATGAACACGCTGCAGCGCATTTATGTCCTTTTTAAAGTCAGTAAATATCAATGAGTTGGGATGTCCATGTCAAGGGGGCATAGACACTCGAATGGTTTGGAAAACTCTTGTCTCTACAACGGAATTTTCGCTTTGCCTTGCTTAGTGCAGCATAGTCTTTCTTAACTGTATTTTTATAGTGATAAATGGAAGAGGCTGGGCGATAGCCAAGTTCCCAGACCTTTCTTCAGGTCCGATTCAGCTACCACAGCTTCCACAACAGTATATGTAGTAAGCACGTTTTTAGAATCTTCAGCAAGAGATAAGTGCTCACACTTGTCGTCAGTGAATGAAAGACACCACTACCGTGACCGTTGTTTGACAACAGAAAGGTTAGGTTGCAGGAAGCTGGGATCAGGGGAGTCCCACATCCGCATACCACAGGGATTTGCTAAAGATTAATTTTGGGAGGTCGTTGATGTAGTCTCGGACTAGCCACGGCTTGAGAACAGTCCTTTGAGACACACTTGTGGAGGTGGGTGTAGAAGAAGAGAAGGCGGAGCTCACTTTAACCCTAAAAGTTCGACTACTTGGAAAGGAAGCTATCCGACAGAGAGCTTCACTCTGTACGCAGCTCACTCCCAGTTGATATGAGTGGGCCGTGAGGCACTCGCTCAGAAGTCTTGGCGAAGTCAAGGGAAATGGGGTCGGAAATAAGACCGTGATTCTTGGTCTCAACTGGACTGTTAATGGAGTGAAGAATGTTGGACACACATGACCAGTTTGGTAGTACCCCGTGCTGGGCTATAGAAACCAGATTATTGTTGAGAAGATACTGCGGTGCTATACGCATCATGCGTGGAATACTCGTTAGATTGATCGGCCGGTGGCTGGCAGGTGATTGTCTGTCACCTGATTTATAAATGGAAATCAAGATCGCCTCCTTCCACTCATCTAGGATGGTACTTTCAGAGGGAGTCAACTTAAAGAACCCATAAAATGGTTCGACGAGTACTCGGAACGCTCCTCTCAATATTCTCAGTTTAACCTGGTCCATCGAACCGAATGGGTTACCTTTTAGAATTAAATATTGTAAATTGCTCACATGGAATTTTTCTAACAGAAGAGGTTGCTGTAGTGTTTGCGGCGGTAGGCTGGATATAGATTTCGACGCATAATAGTAATAATAATAATAATAATAATAATAATAATAATAATAATAATCTGCTCTGTGCACTACACCTTTGTCACTGTGAAGTGACAACAACACAGCTAATAATATGTCGAGTGTTTCAACCTATTTTGTTTGTTTTAAATGTCGATACTATAACGAACAGATGCCCACATTTTTGACTTTGGCGTACCCCGTGTCTTCATGTTTACAGTTAGACTTAGTGCCTTTAGAATAAATAGTACTGCATGTCGACAGAGATAAAAAGCTTATTATATGAGTTCTCTAGTAAAAACTTCACGAATTATCAATTTTAACAACCGGTGCATAATGGACAATAATCCTAAGGTGGCGTAGGATTTTTGCACATGATCCTGAATTTTCCTTAGTGGAAAACATAGGGCAGTGTATATGTGTCCAACTGGACCATGTACACCAATCAGGATAGCCGAAATCTGTGTGGCGAACAAGATGACAAAACCCTATGGGAAAACCCAAACGAATTCCACCATCTGCGCACTGGAAACTCTGCACCAAAGTGTACTATGTACACCAATCAGAAAGGCCGAAAACACATGGAGGTAGACTTGTGACTGTCATGCGCAAGGGAAATCAACCAACAACGTGCGAAAGAAGTACGAAGCAATTGAAGCAAAATTAATTAGGGAAATGAAGAAAGTAAGAAAGATACAAATATTTGTCTACATAGACTGCAGTCTATGAACAAGTCATGAACAAGTGAATTTGGTTCGATTGCGTCTATGCAGTTTCTAATTTCAAATGGTGCAAACATTGCTAATCGACTAGTGAAGTGAATAGGAACGAACTGGAACATAAACTGAACAAGTGTTTATCAGAGCCCCGTTAGCCCGGTTGTCATTCTGATTTCGCCACCGCACCACGATGAGGAGGGGTTGGATTTTGCGGTAAATCTAAAATTTAAATTCGTTAGAGAACTTTATGTAACATAACTGCAATTGTTGATCCATTCAGGACGACTCGGATGCAAAATGCATGCTATAAAGAAACGATATTAAAACTCACCTGCTGGAGCTCGCTTCGAAATATTGCTGGCACCATATGAAGTAAAGTACTTTGTCGAAGATTGAAGTAACCACGTAATCCCAGTGATACCAATGCAGACAGAATTGGCATTTGATCCAGTTGTCCATGCCATGGTCCTCTGCCGGTGATTCCGTGTGCCCACGTTCACCGCAAACATCCGCACCGACTTCCTCCGTTGGCAGAGCAGTGGGTGGTGTGCTGAGTCTCGGCTGCGGTGCATTCATCGTAGTGGATGCAATTGTGTTCGTCCTTGGACGTTTTGATGCCCGAGGGCACTGAAACAATTGTACGTCCTGGAAATCAATCGCGGTGGCAGGTGCCGGTGTGGAAGCTGTGGGTTGCGATGCTATTGCTGATAGCGTTTCCTCGTCACTTGGACTGTCCGTGAGGTTCAAGGGGACGATGGAAACGTTGTTTGTGTCCACAGATGAACTTACAATGAGTTGGAAGTACGGTGGTAATCGGCTACGGCCACAGTTGCGCAGAAATTCACGAAGCTCCTCCAGAAGCTGATTGAACGTTGTGTCATCCAATTGTCTCCTTGTCATCATTTCCATTTCGGTGAATACTGCCACCCCAGAGGATCTGACGTACGTTTTCTTGGGTGCGTCGTAGTTGGCAGAAATTATGTCCATA
>QNGE01007690.1:0-21384 GCA_008508345.1 Paragonimus westermani | reverse complement strand
CTATTTCAGGAACCTTGATAAAACGTCCGCGTTTTTCGAGACTGATACGAGTTTAATTGCCATTCCCAGCTATGTGTTACAAAAATCATAAAATTGCTCTCACAAAACGGTTCATCCCCACATTACAGTTTGATTTTTGTCACGACCTGTCACGAATTTTGGATGTGAGATTCACTGATATCTTAACCCACTCGTAACCCCTCATAAATTAAATAAACCAAAGCGACCCGCTGTTTTACCGATTAGCAGGAACATGACCGGATGATCTGTGCCCCACTCTGATGTTTAACCGCTCTGAGTACGCAAAGCCGCTGACACCCTCTGAATAACTCGTACCACTTCCACCGCCAAGATAACCAGTATGAAGTGCGCTGATATGGTGGTTAGAAATATATAGTAGTAATCGCAACTGTACTTAGCTTTAACCCAAAACAAGCTTCTACCCAGAAGCATTAGCACAACAGATGATCCATCGAAATCGCAATGTAATCCGTATTGTGCACAACGTATTTACTATTATAGCTCAGCAGAAACAGTGCAATATTCAGTTATGAATTACGTCCACCATGACTACTTAAGACTAACAGTTCATTTGGGGTAGTTGCTGTCACGCTCGGGATTCTATAACGGAATTTCTAATGTACTAGAGTGAATTGCTTTGATGTGTAGTGGAAAATCTTTTGCTTCGAAAGAAAGCATATATTAAAAACATTTATTTACACCACGACGCCAAGTTTCGTTTCTTAGTCTGTTTCAGGTCCGACTTCAGTTACCCAAAAGTTGACGCCGATAAGAAACTGATTTATCTGAATAAGAAAAAATGTAGTCACTGTAATAACACAGACTTGAACTTAAACCGAGGAAGTAGGTGTAATCCAAGAATGTCATTTCTGTCATTGTTTTCTTGTATATAACTTTGCTTATGCCATATCATTTCTCCCCTCAGTGAGTTATCACCACTTCTTCTAATAGTAGCTGGTTTATCTTTAGTATGTTTGCCATCATAAATGCATAGTCTGAAGTACAAAACTAATCTGAGTAAAATCCTCTGAGTTCTTCCAGTTTTCCTACACGTTATCACCATTGCGTGTGTATATGGTCCTACTTATCAAGATTATTTTGTGTGCAGTTCCATAACTAGTGTTCCATATTGTAGTTCATCTGAATTACTCGGAGTGTTTTGTTTATATGAGATAGCTCTCACTACAGAAGATTGTTCATTTCACATAAGTGCATTCCGTAATTCCCTGCTGTAATCCACACTTAAAACGGATTATGGATAGGAAATACAGGTTCAAACTCTCCGTGATGGCCTTCAACATTCAACCTGACTGACGTTCTCAGACCACCGTGAGCAACAAATGGTTCCCGAAATGGTTCCCGGATGAAATAGTGGAGTGCAATGGCACATCGTGGTGAATTTGTGCAAACTTAATAACTATGACTATTTGTTCTCCAAGCGCGATCGTTAGTCATAGTAACAAGCTTAATTCTTACGTGCATATCCAAGGGATTTGATTCCACATTTGTGTGAAGTTCTAGAAGGCCACACTACTTGCAATACATCAAAGTCTACCCCTTTCTTACGTTATTGTGTCCTATCGACAACCAGAGCACACGCAAGACGCCTGCATTGAACCTCCGAACCACTCAAATTTCGTCAGGTTGTGTTTAGAGATGCCAGAAGTTTGTGCATACTCAGAGTACGACCTGAGGCGATGAGACTTGTCGGAGACAGAAAACAAATGTCTTGATTTTTGGCAGTGGTTTGTATTCCATCGCTTTCACAGAAAAGTTGACAATGTTATGCATCTCTTACCATTTCATCCACGAACATACAATTTCTTTTCCAACCTGATAAATGTTTGCATCCAAATCTGACTCCATTTAGCAAGTCACACACAAAGGGTTTTCTAAAAGTGGTCAAGCTGTTATTATCGTCAGTGATTAATTTTAACATTTTTCCAAAAGGTAGATGTGCTTTGTTGATTATAGATCGTACACACAACGGGGGGGCGGAAGTTCGTATAGAACTAGCCTTTTTGAGAATGTATGACGGTTTGACGGTTCGAGACAGTCTCCACGATTACTCTCTCTGCTAGCGAGTGTTTAGGCTCGCAGATGATGTGCTAACCAATTTTCTGGCCTCATCGTACCACTGCAAAAACTGGTTTTCTGAAGCAATCGTGAATTATACCGACCAGTATCCGGTACTTCAAATTTACTTACTACAAGTGACTCGCATTCTTCAGTGGGTTTGTTGCAACATTATTGCAGATTCACTCCCGTAGACTCATGTACGTGAGAAAACAGAACGTTCATCTTCTACATGTTTAAGAACAGACGTTGTGCCAAATCCATTTTTAAGTACACCTCTAGAAACCGTGTTTTTGCATCGTACCTCATAAATGGGTTGGTGTTATTCCAAAATATAATAGTTATCCTTTTGTGCACCGTTCTCAACTTCCAGTTTTATTACAGCGTGGCTACTGTAGGACCGATAGAACCGATTAATACTGGCTGTGAATAACGCAATGAATAAACAAACACTATATTTTCGACACGCAAAGTAGACTTGAGAACGAGCGGATAATGCAAGGAAACCATAACACAACGGAACGGTAGGTGAAAATGTGTTATGAGTTGTACCTTCTAGTGCGCGGGGTGCCTGTCGGTACCCTTACTCGCTCGAACAAACGTGTAAGCGCATACAAGAGTCTGAAAGAAAGAAATGCAAACGGCAATTGGAACTCTAGCATAGTTACCGACAAACAACTAGGGTCATCACAAAGAACACCCATACTTAAAGCGAAACACTAACTGACCGATAGAAAACGATTCGTTTCAATAAGTAACCTTCTGAGGTACCAACCTTCCCACACTTAGGTACTTAGAAGAAACTGAGTTAAGACGGATTCACTGGAATTTCTGCTGAAATACTCACCCAATCCATTAAATATACTGACACAAGAACAGTCATGAAGTCGGATTTGATAAGGTGTGCACCAATGTCCACAGTCAGTCCGACTGCGGTCAAAATCGTGCAAAAGTTGGTCGAAGTCACAATCGAGTCGGCCAAAGGAAATGTACGCTGGCAACCGTTTCGTCACATTCTGTGTATATGCAACCCTTGCTAATCACACAATGCATTACAGAAACCTGATACGTTCTGTTTTACTGGGGGCTGATGAAGTAAGATCGTCTTGGACGTCCCCGAATTCGAAAACTTACTGTGATGTGAATCCCCCTACTAACACCACCGTACTTGTTCACATTACCCTATGAGTGAAAACGTACTACAAATCACTGACATCAAAGTTAGTGTGCTGGCCTAGTTACTGTAGCCATATTCGCGAGTGTATAATGAATCCGCGCCATCCTCACTACTGTAGGATACATTCACTAGGATGGGAATGTTTTAACCATTTCCGCTGTAAATGCCGCCCAAACAGCCTGACGCTTGTTTAAAACCTGATGATTGACTAGAGTTTCCGTTGGCAGATTTCTTCTCTGGATGCTGTTGTGCGATTGTGCCGGAGTTTCTCTTACGTCCAACTGTTTGGTGTCTTTATATGTGGAACTGAATTCCGCTCGTATGCGGTGTGCAAATCAGTAAATATACCTTGTTTGTAGACTCGCCGTTCTCCAGTTAAACTAGAAGTAACTGGTGGTCCGCTTTTCTGAAACGTCGTATAATTTCTTATGGACTCCGTGAACCGGTAACTAAGGTGCTCATCGGGCTGGTAGAGAAGTGCGTTAATCAGCCTGTTGATGTATCCTCTTGGGCCACGCCGATTGTGACACTGTTGAAGTCTAACGGAAAAACACCGCGTATATGTGGCGATTATCGACTTATTGTAAATCGATGTGTAAGTAACATACATGTACCACTGCTGAACCTGTGGACATTCTGAACAATCTTTCAGGATCAAAACATTTCCCCCAAGATAGACTTGAAGGATGCGCATCTACAAATTCTTCTGGATAAGGCACCAATGCCGATAACAACAATCAATACATCTAATGGACTTTTCCAGTACCGTTTTCTGCCGTTTAGACTAAGTACTTCCCCTGCTCTCTTTCAGCAGGTAATGAATAACATTGCGAAAGGTATGAATGGTGTTGACGTTTATCAGGATGATATCATCGTACATGCTCCAGACAACTTAACTCATGATTCTCGTCTTTCGAAACTATTCCAGCAGTTTTATGACAATAACATTGTTGTTATTCCAAACAAATGGGTATTTACTGTTAGCAGTTTCGAGTGTCTCGGTTACTTAGATGACTCAACGGGTTCAAACCTGATGCCAAACGTCTTGACCCATTAGGTAATGCATCTTCACCCACAAACCTATTCGAACTACGTTCCTTGTTAGATGTTTTGCAGTACTATTCCCGTTTCATTCCAAATTTCTCTCATCTCGCTGAATGTTTATTCCAGTTGTAAGATATCCGCACCAAATTTAGTACGAATGAAGTTGAATAGTTTGGGCGTCGTGTTTAACATGTTATTGATAAACAGGTTGAGAATAACCCAAAGTTACGAGCAAGTTGTAATACTCTACGTCTCAACCACCTCGGGTGGCCTTCCTCAGGAGAGTTGTAATCGAAATTGGATTTCGATTACGACTCTCCTGAGGAAGGCCACCCGAGGTGGTTGAGACGTAGAGTATTACAACTTGCTCGTAACTTTGGGTTATTCCCAATCTGTTTATTCCAGTTGCTTTCTGAGAAGCAGTTCACGTGGACTCCAACTCATGAACGGTGTGTACGTTCATTGTTAAACTTTTTATCACATGATGGTTTATTTCCTTCGTTTCCTTTTAAAATTATGCGTGTGTTGGTTACTGATGCTTCTCCGGTTGGAATCGGAGCTGTGATTGAACAGGACAACAATCCAGTTGTGTGTATATCACGCCGACTGAATCCAGCAGAATGAGGTTATTTTCTCTGGCGGTATAATGGGCGGTAAACCGGCTTCATAAGTATCTCTTTGGGATACCAATCAAAATTGTGTCAGATCATTAAGCACTGAAATTCACCTATAATTCTGACAAGTCATTGGCACGTTCATCAGCAGCCATGGTTCAACGATGAAGCATAGAACTGAGTGCATATGACCATACTACAGTGCACAAAACAGCCAACCAAATCAAACATGTGGATTACTCGTCACGTCTTCCATATACATCTGAGCAAACTTCTAGTAATGATTGCCTTCTAATCCAGCCTCTGGTGGTTAGCTGAACAGAGTTGATTCACGATACCCAGCGTTACTTTTCACCCAACCTTAGTGCACTACGACGTGGTTGGATTCCACGAGTCAGACGGAAATTTCCTACATTTTATGTGCGTCGGGAGGAATTATCACTCACTCCAGATGGATTATTGTGCTTGAATGACAGAATTGTTATTTCTCCAACTCTTCTTAGAGCTGTTCTGGACTATCTACATTCCGGACATCTTGTAGTAGAAAAGATGGAGTCTCTGGCCAGATTAACTTGCTGGTGGCCAGAGATTGACGCTGATATGTGTCGTTTGGCTCAAATTTGTTCATCTTGCCATCAGAACTTCCACAATTCATCATCTAAATGGTCTCCATTGCCGATGCCAACTGGGGCCTGGCGACGGGTTCATACGGATTACTGTGATCTTTTTCGTGACAGGTATTATGCGCTAGTAGTGGTTGATTCTTATTCGAAGTTGCCGGAAGTGTCATTCACAACAACGTCCACTGCAGAATTCACCATGTACGCACTCAGAACTATATTCAGCAAAGGTATCCCCCTTGTGTTAGTGACTGATAATGGTACCCATTTCACTGCCAACCTTCCAAACACCTGGCTCAATGGCATTGGATCCAAGCATCTGTTTGCTCCTGCTCGACATCCCTGCTCTTATTATCAGTCTGAAAACTTTGTTAAAACACTCAAAAGTGCTATAGCCTCTCTTCCGTGCACTACATACAGAAACCTTGAAAAAAGTGTTGACAACTTTTTGCTACAATATCGCAATGCCTGTGATTCAACTACACTTGAAAGTCCCGCAAAACTTTTTAAAGGGCGGTCTTAGAGGTCAAGCTTGATGTGTATTCAATCCTCTGAAGTTACCTTTATCGTGGTAATGACTTCAGACCGCCATCTTGTTTACTTCCAAAGAATCTTGGTAAGTGCTTATACCGAATTCTAGACGTTGATGGTTTACCTGTAAATAATCCACTCGTGGAGCAGATACGTTTTGAGAATACAGGTCAGTTCGTCCCAAATTCTGGTGTGATTTCAGATAATGATGATTCTGCTCCAGATTCGAATTCGAACCAAGAAATTACAAGCATCATTCGTAGGTCTTCAGGGCTGCAAATGAAACCCAGAAATGATTTCAAGAACCCGCAGTCCCATTCAACGTGTGGTGGATGTGACGAATGTCATTGAACATATACTTCCACGTCAATTATTGAGGTTCAGGTTGTACACTTTCTGATACGGCGCATAATTCTAATACAAGCGTTTGATTCCCGTTCATTCGTGTTCTGCTCAATTCGGATATATTAGATACTGGTCTTGCGTTAAGTTCTATCTATTCACGAAACATCACAGTTAGTTACTTGATAGTATGAAAAGTGATTAGAACTTATTTCCTCAAGTTACGCAAAAACGCTACTTAATGGCTTTTGGAGGGCGCTTCTTCTGGAAAGCTCAAAAATTACTCAGGTGGCGGCTGAAGGTCCCACTGTGTTGCTAAGGTAGGTTCGTTCAGTGTGGTTGACAAAATCGACAGAAAGAAACAGCGAAAACAGCAGAACGAAATCTGGATCCCCATTTTTCATCACCGTGAATGGATTATGTAAAAAACAATTCTGAACTGTGGTAAACCGATTGAATGAGCTCACTTTTACCCCTTGATGTTTCGAAATCAACAGATTAATCTGGAATGCCTGCTATCACATAACTTAAAACTGGTTAACCGTCACGTAGAATTGTAATCAGATACATGTCGATTATTGCAAATTGCACCTTAAATGTTCACCTTTTTGATGTTTCACGATCGTTCGCTTTTTCGCCCCATCATATGATTGCTGCACAAAATCGTCGGCTCACCTTCCACAGCAGCTCTGATATCATGATACCGTTCACGTAACGTTTCAGCTAACTCGAATGTGAAAATCGATAGTGATAGCATCATTGTTACAAATCACGCAATCCAGAGATCAGTCGGTCACGGATGAAATTCTAATTGGTCCTCACGAACAGAAAGTGTAACAAACAGGGAATGTGACAGAACTTACAAAACAACATCAAGAGAGAAAATGCGAATGGAAGATCGTGCACCTGAGGTTAAAATATAATATGGGCTTCAGAATGGCATATATAATCAGACTGTGCATCTGAAAAAATGCCCAGTCTGCCTCTCATCTTTAGTGATAATAGCTGACACCGTGTGAAGTGATAGCAAAACTCAATCAGATTTGCGGCAGACAGACCGTCTACATATCAAAGATCCCTCCCTTATGAAAAACGCCTCATAGATCCCTGGTTCGTATCCCAAGTCACATCATGATTCCAAAAAGTGTCCAATACACGTCAGCTTTCTTATATTGACGGCTGTTTAAATGTGGAGCTTTAACCTAATTCAGTGGAAATTATGGCAGACGGCGTTACATCGTCAAAAACTAAATCTTTCCTACCAACATTGCTGAATTCACGTTTTCTCAGGTTATTTAATTAAGAAGTTTTCATTGATAGATCCTGGCGTACTGTTTCTGGCTCCACAATTTGTGATTTTCGAATAATATGAACGAGGCAGTCCTACCTCGGAAACCAAATTTCTTCTCTTATCCAACGCTTCAGTTTCAACCGGTCTACAAATCTGAGAGCCTACTAACTGCAAGGTACCTTGTTGTCGGCAAATCTAACAAAGCAGTACGTATATGTCCTTTTCTTATATTGTACTCTTTATACGAACTTTGTAGGCAGTTCCAGAGTCCAACCTCCACGCATAGCCCTGTGAGAAGTATTTCGTCGTAATACGTTTCCTATGTGCTACACATTTTCTTAGGATGCAGTGGAAACCCTGAATTTATTAGCTCCAACGATGTCACAGACCAGAAGTCTTAAGGGACTTGGAATGAATACAGAGAAGCTTGCAGATAACATTTAAACACCTCACAGCTGCTAAATAAACGATGACAAAAACACTTAGACAATATACTGTTGACATAATACACATCAGCCATGTATACATGTGTACACTCTATATAGAGCAGACACCTTCGAGGCAGCTTTAATTTGATGCGACATTTCTTTTGCCACTCGGTCAACTTCGTCATTTTATTCCAAAGAGATTATAAAGGTCAACCCGCTAGGTGTCTTTGATCAAATACCCTGATCTTCCAAGGTGGCGTAGCTAATAAGGGAGGAAGCAACCGTGTGATCTCATAAACACTTATGACGTGTTGACTTTATGATAATCCCGGCTTGCCCACCGAACGACTTTTAATGTGGTAATTAAAATGTGTCCACGCTGCAAATATAACATTAAGCAAATTTACCTACCGTACGCTCCTGGAATACAGTCGTTTTCGCCTCCGTTGTAGTGACCAGCGATCGTGTGGCTTCTCTGAATAACCTGGCTGCAACCATGTTTTATTGCTTGTCTGTTCTGTGCGCATGATTCTGTGTACGCCTGCTATAGTAAGCTTGATATGAACTCATTGCCACTTTCTTCAGCCGTGCAACTAATTACAGCGGCGAATGTTCGCTCCTCTCCTAACGACCCATCTATCCTTCCATTATTCAAGGTCGTTTGACCCGGACCTTCCCCAGCGTTGTATAACGCACTCGAAGTTTTCGCGCGCATCTCTCTTGGCGCTATTTTGAGTGTCACCGAGTGGGTTGGAGCCCTTCTCGCGCTCCTCTTTCTTCCCTTGGTTGCTGCCGTTGGTTCCAGATTAGGCTAGAACTAATTGCTTATCATATTTCCTAACACTGCTGGAAATATACGGTTTATTTCCAAATCGTGACGTGTTCTTTTGGTTCGATGTCTGATGTGATTACGTTTCGACTGTTCTTCAGGAAAGGTGTTTCAAACTGTTAGTGGACGGGGGTCGAGCGCACATCCACTTGTCCACTACGTCATCCTTGTTAACTGGTGCGCCTGAGTAGCGCCATTCATAATTCTGACTTGACAGTACGCTCAACGGATGGATCCTTAGCCACCCTGGTTATCAACTCCTATCAGTCTGGCGTAGCGTAAGTTTGGCCTAATATGCTGAACTGGCCGGTTGCATTCAGTGTGCTTGTGAGTGGTCGTGTGTATCCCATCTTTTTAAACATCTTCCCTACATTCAAACTACTTTCGACGAATTGTTCTTCCGTGAAAGGTTAACTCTGATATGTAACTGGAGCCTAATTTTGCTTAACTACCGAGCACAGTCCCCATCCTTAAGGTCTAACGCTGAACGCTTGTTTATCTTTACCCTTGGTTTCAAATAAGCCCCATCGCACTGATATCATTTGACTCGTTGCATTTGTTCCCTTCGTAGCCTAGGTAGATTCAGTAGAAAGTAAGTTTTCATTCGTTTTTCATAACTTCACCACCTCGACACCATACCGATAACAAACTAGCTCGCACGAACGTTATTTTGATCAGAGTCGGTTGTTCAGCGGACTGATAATCTGGTAAACACTCGCTGCACTACGGAAACCACTACTGTGGATCCAGCGTATCGACAAACGTTATAAGTAAAACTTAAGTAGCTGAACAAACCATAATAATACACGCTAGGTCTCTTATTTATTCGCATTCACATTTTGCGTTCCACTGCTGGTTTGTACACCCATGAAACTGTTCACTAAATTCACTTACGCACCGAGTACATTGCGCGGTATTCGATGATGTACAGTGGTATTCGAGTAGGACCTATTTGTGGGACTCACGATGCATCAAGATCACAGCGACCAGAGTAATTTAAACAATGAAGNATTGTCGATAGTGCTAACTGACAGGGTTGTATTTTGTTGGATCAGTTCCAACAATTGGTGAGCCCGACGTGACCCGAACACGCACACACTGCTGGTTTGTACACCCATGAAACTGTTCACTAAATTCACTTACGCACCGAGTACATTGCGCGGTATTCGATGATGTACAGTGGTAGTCGAGTAGGACCTATTTGTGGGACTCACGATGCATCAAGATCACGGCGACCAGAGTAATTTAAACAATGAAGAAGCGGAAGGTGAGTATTAGATGAATTCACTTTCTCCATCCAAAACCGCCTCCATCCTCAGCAAAACAATTCCATCAAATCAGAATAGGCGGAAATGTCGCGAACAGACAAAAGTTAACCTTCACTAATTTCTTCCTGTTTGGTCTTTAACCCGCTATGCTCATTGATGGCTTAGTAACCTCAATCACTTTTTTGATGCCTGTCCTTCGAGTTTCTGATTCGAGAATGTTTTCATGTCGCTACGCACCCTATAAATACCTCACAATTTTCTTCTCAACACACGTTGTTGGAGCGGAAGGAAGTCGTTTTTGCACCAGTCTGTTGGTTTGTCATAGACATAAGTGACTGGGACCGCCGCGTTATTTTCTGGACCAACATTTTCCTTGTTAGTTGTATCAAGCAGGAGAATCCCATTTACACTAACGGGAATATTATGGTGTGGGCGAACCGGCGTATTGAGCCGAGGGTTTACAACAGTTTGACGGTAGCTCCAAAATACTAGTTGAAAGACGCCTCCTGAAGCGTAGCTCAATGGAAATAATAAAAATGTCCTGTGCAGTTCTCACTTCCAATTTCGTGGTCATTTATCACTAATTCCCACCGATCCTAACACCACAGTAATTTGACTAGACAGGACGTCCAGCGAAACTGCAAAGATTACTTAGGCAATTCCTGAGAAAGTCTCGGGCACTGTGAACTGTTAATTTCTACGGTTAATGAATCCAAACTACTGCAATATCCTCCTTTGGGTAACCTTCACCGACTGGCACAACGAGCACCTGTTGCTTACCCGCTACTTTATGTGGGTAGAGTTGTAGCTTTAACCCAAGTGATTAGTTTGCTCAGTCAAGTTATCTCCGTGTTCCCTTATATGGCTGATATACCCAGTAGTGAAGGGTATATCCACTGACCATCATAAAATAATCAGTGCACAGCAAATTGAAAAGAAAACCTATTAGACGTGACATGAGTGGCTTATTATAGTACAGCTAATCAAGCGCAACCTTATGATGATCGGAATCAGTATATCCACGTTGGTATAGCGAGCAGGAATAAACAAATTTATGTATATCCACAAACTGTATTGAAAGCAGACAGTCATCTCCACAGATGACGATATATATTCCAGTGCCTCCTGCTGATTGTATCTGAAAATCACATCACAATAATAACTTAGTACTGTCAGGTTGACTAAACCTGTGAGAGCATGTGTAATAATCGTTAGTGATGACCAACGTACAAATTAGCACTGTGTGAACGTTCCTTATAGGCTCGAAATGATTTACACGGGGACGTAAGTGTACAACGACGATACAAATTATCGGAGTGAGATGAAAATTAGGAGTCTCATGTTAGATTGGCGACAGAGTGATAAAGTATTAGAACGTATACAAACAGAACTGCATGGATCCCCAAATATTAAACCGTTTATGTGACAATCCCTATCGGTGACCACAGTTAAACCAATGGAACTTTTACATAATTCTACTGCAAGTGTTGAAGGTGCGTCAGAAAACTTCGTATCCCAGCCAATATTACATATACACCAACAGCGCACCAGGAGAAAATTGATGGTTCAGTTTACCTTCTCTAGCTGGTATGTGCTGTTACATAAACCGGAAGAGCAAGCTGTGGCTGTATACAGACGTATGCTGCAACATTTAGCAATGATGCGGAAAATGAAAATGAAGATAGAGAGAGTTGAATGCTACTTTCATGTACGAATGTCCTCTTAATTTGGCTGATTATCCACTGGCTTGAGATCTCCGTGCACGGCGCTGATCTAAAGAATTGAAATGTGGACAGGATAACTGCGTGCTGTTATTCATCCGTACCTAGTGATTTCAGCTGTCACCACTCAGGAAACCGAGACACCTTTGATTGTCGGAACATCTCTCAGTCTTATCATCCAAGGGTTAGTGTTGTATCTGTATTTGAGCACCATCCGCTACATGCCTTACGGACAATAACAACGGTAGTGAGAACAAGTGACTCAGTAGAAGCGCATAGTGTATTGTCTCATTTACAAGCATTCGGGTCATTTTAAAGTGCATGGACGAGTGAGCCGTTGGTCGTTGAAGCCGCGACCGATCAGAACACACTTCGAGCCTTGGCAAAAGTACGAGACCCACAGGCGGCCTTGTCGCGTATACGACACCTCCTCCGCCTTAGCTCGAATGGCGGTCAGGCCTGTAGTGTGTGCTCTGCGTAATACAAAATGTAAGCTGCCGACTCACAGGAGTATCCATTCACATCCACCTGACCAATTGTCATTCCGTAGAGTTGAAGTACCGCTGTTTCAAAGTCAGAAAGAACAGCAAGAGTAAAGCGCTTCGAATTCAAATCTTGGAGTGCAGACGTGCACGAGAAATGTTGGCAAACAAGGTAGCTAACGTACTAATTGAACGTGCACGTTGTTCTAGTGACAAAAATTGGGGAAACGGTACACCAGAAAACGAATAATGAACGTAATCGACCAATGTTAAAAACAAAAGTATCCATTTGGGCAGTAATGTAGGCTTGGTAATCACTTCCAGTCTCCTGTACAAATTGATTCAAAAGACAATGGAAGAACATATATAATTTGGCCGTTTGACATTGACAACACATGAGCGCACAGGCCACAGTAGTAGTAGTAGTAGTAGTAGTAGTAGTAGTAGTAGTAGTAGTAGTAGTAGTAGTAGTAGTAGTAGTAGTAGTAGTAGTAGTAGTAGTAGTAGTCGGCGCGCTGAACCACCTCCTCGTGATGTCGACTGGGCAGTCTTGGTGTAAATCTTGACTGGCTAAGCGTTCAGCAACTTCAGATAGGGCCAACCACTCTACCTGGTTTCAAAGTACTGGTTACAATCGATCTTTACAATAAACTTACCGCCAGCACCTCCGTGCAGGCTTCTACCAGTACACAGGATAGGCGAGCGGAGTACGCCTGTTCAGAATGTGGCCGAATTTGCAAGTCGAACGCTGGCTTGTTGGCGCATACTCGTATGCATCGACGCAGGAATGATCGAGAGCGAGACGTAGACGCCCAGCATGCCACAGTCTTTGACTGCGCCGACTGTGATCGCACCTTTTCCGCCAAAATCGGTCTCAGTCAACACAGGAGGCATGCTCATTCAGTCGAACGCAACCGTGAGACTCTCGATCACATGAAGTCCGCCGGAACAAATTGGTCTCAGCAAGAATCGGCTTTCCTTCTTAAGTATGCCGATGAACTGGCCCCGTCGTGCTCTACTCGACGAGATCTCCATAATCGGCTCCTGCCACTTTTCCCAGGTCGTACTGTGGAGAACATCCGGACGCGTCTGTATGCACTGGGTTGGCAGAGAAACCTTGTCCACATTGCCAATCGAGACATCGTCTCGCAGACAAACGTGACATCTGGTACCGAGTCCCAAGCTGCTGAAAACTCCGAGTGTTTTGCCCGTTTGATCCATACAGTGATTACCCAACTGGAGTCTAATATCGAAGCTTCTTTACAAACCGACGGACTACTAGCCATTGCCCGCAGTCTTCAGGCTGGTATTTTCACGTTGGTACAAGCTAAGTCGCTGTTGAACATGCATGCCGCACAAGCGTTTACGTACACCTGACGACTGACTACCCGACGACGTGCTCGCTTTAACGTCGGATCCCACGTGACCAGCAAACAGATACGGAGAGCTAACTATGCGGCGATTCAAACGCTGTACCACCAGAGCAGGAAAGATGTTGCTTTAGCAGTTTTTCTGGCAATTGGAGAACTGCCTACAAAATGGACCGTGGCCTTCCGGATAGTTCCAACGAGTACTGGTCCAAAGTACTATCGGCTCATCCGCAGCCTGATGAGCGACCGTCCCGCACGATTCTGCCTCCGGACTGGTCATTGGTCGACCCGATCACCGGAGATGAGGTATCACGCACCTTGAAGCAAGTGGAGAACACCGCTCCAGGTTTGGACAAGCTTTCGCTCAAATATTTGAAGCGCATGAAAGCTGATGCCCTGGCCGGATACCTCAATCTTTTTCTGCTGACCCAAGGTTGTCCGATTCATCTGTGCCGCTCTCGCATCACGCTTGTTCCGAAAGTTAATAATCTTTCATCTCCGACCGAACTCAGACCAATCGCCGTAACTTGAACGTTGATTCGTTGTTTTCATAAGATATTGGCTGATCGTTGGAACACGAGCTTGCATCTGCCCGCTCTTCAGTTTGCCTTCCTACATCGTGACGGTTGCCTCGAGGCGACCTCACTGCTCCATGCGCTGCATCGGAACTCATGCACGATCTCTTCAAGTCTGTGTGGACCTTTATCGGCGTATCCAAAGCATTCGACTCCATCTCGCAGGACTCTATTATCAGGTCGACCCAAGCTTACGGTCCCCCTCCACCTCTGACACATTACATTGCAGACTCCTATCGGAATGCTTCCGTCACGCTTGGCAGAACCGTCCTCCGGTCCCAGCATGGCGTTCGCCATGGTGAACCGCCCTCCCCGCTTTCGTTTATCATGGCAATGGATGAGGTGCTGGCTCTTTCTCGACCGGAGCTTGGCTACCACTTCCACGACACACTGGTCAGCGGTTTTGCCTACGTCGACAATCTGATCCTCCTGGCTGAAAAGCCCACACGACTCTCCGAGAAGCTTGCAGCCGCCGCTAGCGCTCTGGAATTATCCGAGCTGCAGATCAACACGCGTGAAACGAAGTTTATGGTCATCCGCGGTGATCACAAACACAATGTGACCGCCATTTTCAACGAGTCCATCCAGTTCGGTCCGGTTACTATCCGTTCACTAAGCGTCATCGATACGGTGACCTACCTAGGTATCCCGTTCGTTTGGAAAGATAAAACAGTCACTAATCACCGTCTGCAGATTCGCACGATGCTGGATTAAACGACTAGAGCGACCTTGAAGCCTCATTAACGCTTGGATCTGCTGAGACAGCATGCGATTTCGAAGATGAATCACTATTTGGTACTGAGTCGAGTGCACCGGAACACACTCAAAGCAATGGACTGCACCATTCGCCAGTTTGTTCGGCAGTGGCTGCGCCTTCCCAAGGACACACCCATCAGCTAACTCCACACCCCAACTCGTTCGGGTGGTCTGGGCATCCCGAGTTTATCCACCACTATCCCCATCTCGCGCAAATCCCGACTGGATAGACTGCTCTCCAGTCAGTGTCCAGATCTGCGGACTGTGTCAAAGACTATTCGTTCGGCCCTATCCTGAGGGAAGTGAACGTCCCGGTAAGCGTCCAGGGTGTAGTGGTGACGAGCAAGGAGGAAGCCTACGCTGCGTGGACCGATGAATTCTATCACTCGCTAGATGGCTGTGGTCCTCGGGAAGTATCACGCTCTCCACTCTCCAATCGTTGGCTGTTCAATCCAGATCGCATCTTCCACAGCTTAGGTGTAGTCTGCTGCGGACCAACGTCCAAAACTCACGAGGCGACCGAAGCGGCCAGTCAGTTCTCTGCCGTGGCAACTGTGGTCAACCAGAAAGCCCCGCTCATATTCTTCAATCATGCTGGATCCCTCACGATGCGCGTTGTGCTCGACATAACCGCGTGGCCAAAGACCTGGCGAGACGACTGCGTAACTTGGGCTATACAGTCTTCGATGAGCTGCGAGAACCAACGGCGAGCTCGTCATCAAACCCGATGTGATTGTGGTTCGTGGCGGCGCTGCTGTGGTGCTTGATGTCAGTATAGTGGATAATCACCGATGCCAACTTGCCTGGACCGACAAGATTGCGAAATACAGTACTGACTCCCATAAAGCTGCCATTTTGTCAACCCTCCATACCATGAGCTGTGAGGTGAACTCTGTCTCTCATTCACCCGTGATTATTTCTTTTCGCGGAATCATGTTTTCTTTTTCATGTAGCGCTATTCTTCGATCCGGACTGCCCTCCTATGTAGTCACGGATCTATGTTTACTAACTGTTCTTGGTTCCCACAAACCTACGAAACCTATATGGGGGAAACCTGGCGTTGACTGTTGCTACTTCCCTAACAGTCGTCTCTCTATGAAGGACATTCTGTCTCGACGCGTAAGCCTTGACTGTGATAGCACCTTTGTGCCCTGAAGAGCCTGCGATTTTGTGGGATTTACTCTGTATAATATTTCACCTTTACCGAGTTTTATTTTCCCTATCCTGTTCCCCCATTTTTCTCTACAGTGTTTGGTACACACCACTAACTTTTTGTTTGATGCTTGAACTATTAACGCTTGTTATTATTATGCGATGACCTGTTAACTGTATAATGTTGCCAACTACGCAGCGCGTAACATTTGACTGTGAGCTTGTTTCTGCATACTCTCCATTCCATTTCTCTTATTTCATATTAGTTTCGCCGCTTGTTCTTTCTCTGCAAGAAGCTGTGCACACCGCTCTCAAAAATAAACGATATAATATTAGTAGTGGTACACTCTATCTGGTCATTTTCGGCTGGCTGTCTAGCAGCATCACTTCAGTAGGATTCCGGATGTTGCATATTTGTCGGTTTTGAATGAACGATACTGTCCGGAACGGCCGTTAACGAATTGAACGAATCGCGAGTATCTTACGCAAGCGAGTAATACGGTACTGTACTGAAATAGTAGTATTACGGATCGAACACGACTTCGGGCCAAGTCAAACTGTACTGTGAGGTATTGGTAGGAAGTCCAGAGCTGGGTGTTCCGTAATCAGGAATTCGACTCTCCGTAATTGTCCTTGCTCCAGCCAGAACAACTGTGCGTCCCATATTATGCTTTAAACTCCTGCCCGCGACGTCATTGTTGTATCTGTATTCGAGCACCATCCGCTACATGCCTTACGGACAATAACAACGGTAGTGAGAACAAGTGACTCAGTAGAAGCGCATAGTGTATTGTCTCATTTACAAGCATTCGGGTCATTTTAAAGTGCATGGACGAGTGAGCCGTTGGTCGTTGAAGCCGCGACCAATCAGAACACACTTCGAGCCTTGGTAAAAAGTACGAGACCCACAGGCGGCCTTGACGCGTACACAAAAGTTAGACAATCGCAGATATTTAGGATAAAAACTGATGAGATTTCAGAATTTTTTCTCCCGGTCAGCAGTTGCTCCGTCCTCAATTTTGATCCGAAGTTCAAATTGGTGACGGCTGCATCCGGTAGGCTATACGTATGAGATATTCGAACTAAAACAAGACTTCCCCGTGATGAACTTGGAAGACAAGCTAGTAGTGGTACGATACACCATATTTCCTTAAACTGCTTTCACTGCATTTCACCACGTACATGCTGCAAAAATGTTATATAAAAATGTATATGTAGATCCATATACACACATATGTATACAAACGATATGTAGAGAGTTGTCACTGACGAAGACTGTCTTCTCCTTGCATACGTAGATGAAAGAAGAATCCGCGAGCATTAACAAGTTAGTGCTAGCTTAGTAAACAGTTCCTTTCACACCCACGATGGCGGCTTCAACCATATGAGAGCAATCGCCTCCGCAAAAAGAAATAGACGTTCAGTCGTGCGCCTGAAGATGACTAAAATTGCCAACGGATTTTCAATCTCGTGATTTTTCTCGTGCACATGACGCACAATGGATGAATTCGATATCGTGTCATTAACCTTTGGTCTTGTTCGCACAAAGTTCAATGGGTTGACGGAGGCGGTTGCACACACACTTTGCCATCCGGAACTGTGGCTCCTTCTCTGTCACTCTCATGTATGGTGAGCTGCATACACACAAATATTGGTGCAGGAAGTGCAAGATGATGGGGGTGGAGATAGACGGTCTTTGATGGTGGGCAGTGGCATTTTGGTAGTGTGGAAACTGAGAGCTACTTTGGCCGCGTAAAAACACGTCAAGAGTGAACCATTATCGTCACCCTCGAAAGGAAGTCGAATGAACTCAGCTTTCGGTTCAGCTAAATGGAATGATTCGCTGTTGATTGGTGGTTTTGCTGAATCGTCTTACAAACAACCTTTGGTAGTCGTTTGCTCCCGGTGTGTCTACAGAACGACGGTAAGCTTTGTCGATTGTGTCAGTTGTGCAAATTTTCCTATCTTATTTAAGTGAGGTTCTTACCAAAACCCGTTTGTTCTGAACTGGACAAAATTATCGCAGTGCAAGTATTGTCCTGTCCATGGGAACTTTCGTTAGGTTGAGCGTCTTACAGTACCATCAGCTCTGCGCTGGATCAACATACACCAAAAAAACAGTCAGTAATCCTCTTCTAACTCCAACGTAAACATTAGGTTCACTTGATCACGATTCAGTTCCCTCTTTAAATTATTGACCTGTTATTTACTGTCGGCGACCACAAAAATGGTGTCCACCTACCTTGGATAAACGGCGTTCCCTGTGACATATTGATCCACTTTGCTTTCCATATGGGCCAAGAAATTGTCCACGGGGATTGAACCTGGAGGATATTGCATAGCCACTCCATCGATTCCCGTGAAACTTCTCTCCTGAAATTGGAATGGCACATACGCCGTACATAGGTATGGTAGATTCTCAGATTCAGGCAGCGGGACAAGGAGCGACCTTCTGTCAGAGCTCATGTAATCACGAAATCCTCGCAGTTTCATTTACGAGAACATTAGTAAACAATGCGTCGATATCCAGCGAGGCCATCAGGTTTGCTCTAGTGTTAACTTTCGAAAGCAGGTTGTAGCGACCCTATTTGTTGATGGCTAACTGTGTTGAAGTCACAGTTAGCATTTGTACTCTCTCCCTTGCACCACATTGTGTATGCGTTTAAACTTTTGTTTGAACGAGTATGATTACCGGCAGACCACCCGCGCACTCGAACGTTCCTGCACCGGTGCCTGCTCGCGTGACGTTTTGCTGTGTTGACGTTTCATCTCGCTCTTCGCACGCTCTCGTCGATTTTACGTGTCGAGAATATATTTCTCGTCTACTCGTTGCGTTGTTTGTAATTGATCGGCCATAGCCCGTCTGAACTCCACAACGTCAATTAGTTCGAAGCTGTCCTTCAAAGCGTATTTGGCTAGCGACCGTTTAACTGAATCCAGCATTCTAACAAACCACTTCGCGAGTTTGGGCTGGGGTGAGTTGCTAATCGACAGATTTGGCCTGAGTGAAATATTCGGTTTGTGAGTTTTTAATAGGCCATAATGACGAAGTGTTTGAGAACCAATCGATTTAGGGCATTTGGGGGTTGTCTCATTAATGTATAAGTTTTAAGCAGCACTCTCAAAGCCGCCGCCATTCGTTTCTCCAGTGCTGTTGGTTCATCAATTTCAGCTTCTTTCCTGAGGTCTGTGGGGGTTTTTCATAATCAGCCTCATTCGTTTTATATGGTCATCGCGGTCTATGAGGACAACTTCACCTAGGTGCAATATCATCCGATCTTTGTTTGACTTCAATTCAGTGATCTGAAAAATGTGTTCAGCGGATAACGAACTATTTTGTCTTGTTAGGTTAACTCTGACTTAGTATTCGAGATCGACCAGTTTCACTCCCAACTATTGCTCAACCTCCAATGAAGTGGTTTATAAACCTGGTAATTGACAAAAGAAAGTTTCAATTCGTGCCTGGGTTGCAATGGCATGGCTTTTGCTGCTTTATACAATACTTGAGACTAACCGAAAGGGCTCCTAGTTGAAGTGTATTGAGTTCAGTAGAAGACAAGTTGTTAACATAACTTGAAGAGCCGGACGGAAAGTCTGGGCCAGGCAATCGAGCATATTTTAGGAAACAACGCTTTTTGCATTACGCGTCAAAACATCGCCGGTGAGTTCGATACCCCAGAAGGCATCCGTTTGCGGTGATATAGTCCCAACGGTGTTAGGAAGTCCGTCTTAGTGTGGTCGCCGTCTTCCAATTCCACCTGTCGAAAGCTTGGTCACAGATCAAAAGCACTCAAATGCATGGCCCTGCCAACTTCATCAAAACGTCGCCTTCTATTAGTGGCGAAAAGATGTCTGACTTTTGTCACCTGACTGAGCGTTTTGCAATTGTTAAGTACCGACTTCCCTTCCTCCAGAACCAGTGAGGCAATCTACATTCTGCAGCGTGTTTTTGCTACCTAACGCACCTCTTCTCAATTGCTCAGTTATTCTTCGGAGAGGTATCTTGGTCGATGGTGTTTTCCTCATACTAATGCTACGTTCCGGATTCGCAAGCTCACGTTTTCCTCCTTCCAGAAGAGTGCATGGAACCAACTTCAAACCATTAGCTACAAGCGTTCAACGCGTCGTGCATTACCAGAAGCCACAATCGCTAGACTGACCTATCCGGCTTGATGTTTCAAGTCAGAAGGAGCCGTTGTGACTCATTGAGAGGATTCTGTATGCGGTAAGTCTTTGAGCACGCGTGGCACTGAGCCGTACCTGGCGGACGCCTTAACTGCAGGTCGCAAGAGCCCCACTCACACTTGAGTCGATCCGCCGAACCCGTTGCACTTCCCACTCAAGGAGAAAAGTTCGGTCTCCCTACAAAACTGTGCCTTGAGCACTTTTCAGCTATTTTAACCAGTGCGATTACCCTACTGTCCGTCAGCATTTGACCACCACCGGTTGTAGAATTCGACACTAACACTGTTTCCATCTGTAGTCCTAGAGACTATGTACCGTTTGTGAGCTGGTTGAACTGAGTGATGATTGGTGTCAGGAACACCTAGTGGAGCGCCACACAAGTTGCTATCTACGTCCTTCGTTATGTCAGTGGTTGCGAACAGTTCGTAAGGGAGGCAACAGCATTTGGTTTAGTTTGGTTTTCAGCGGTCCATGGGACAATACCACAAGTCTCACACTTTTTCTCTAATTCGGCCCGTGGTTGATCTTAGCGATTATCGTNTCATCGTGCAGCAACTGACTGGGCCTCAAATACCATTTCGGACTTCCCATGGATTGCCAGTGATCGTGTTTGTTACTGGACGATTGTGGTGGACCTTAATGTGTCAGCCGGTTAACGGTTGTTCTAACCTTCTTGAGATTTTCAGCCGGCTGCAACGTAGCCTCTGGAGTACTGTGAATTTCGCTTCAGTGTTAGTTTGCGTGGTGCCTTCGACCGGATGTTCACATAGTTGATTCTTGTGTTTCTCAAAGAACTGGTCTTTATAGCCCAGTATGACGAGGCGCTGCAGTTAAATAAATAAATAAATAAATAAATGAATAAAATATATTTCTCAACGCATATGTGAGAAGCACGCTTGGTT
>QNGE01007688.1:0-21402 GCA_008508345.1 Paragonimus westermani | reverse complement strand
GCACTCTCGACAATTTGCATTTGGTTGTAGATGCGAAGAGAATATAAGACGAAATAGCCCCGTTGCGACCGAGGAGAGAACCGCAGGAAAGAGACAAGTTTGGGCCATTTTTGATGCAGGAGGTATTCAGACAGACTCGCTAGACCATAAAGCTTAGGGATGAAATATTTTTCAGCGGACATTTTTGGGTGAGGTAATTGGGGTTTCGAGGAGTGATGGTGCTTATCACCTTTATGATCTGCTCTCCCAGCCCCTTGCATATCCAGAGGCGCTTGACCTTCCGAGGATATGAGGACAGTGGGGTGGTCCATTCGAGAACACTGGTACTCTCGTGACAGCAGAGATAAGAACTTCAACGCTAGCCTGGATTTTGTGGTCAGCCTTGATGCTTGACCTTGGTCTAGCAACCTGAGAGTGCTTCTGCCGCTCCTGCAGTGAACGATCTAACGAGACTTCCCTGAAGTTGGCATGGTTTTGCTTTAATTCAGCCGCTTTCTCTTGTAATTTCTGTGTGCTAATGTTTGCGGGTAACGTCACAAGAAGTCCCAATGACTTCGTGGTAACTTTGGAGCGAAGTCTGCTTGCGGAAACCGTTTTTGTAAACTCTAGAGGGAAACAGGCGTTTAGCTCCGCTCTGGCATGTTCTCCTGGAGAGAGTGTGGGCGGAAATCGCCCCCACGAAACAAGCTTTTTCTCCCGGAGTGCTCTGTCCTTCAAGCTCGTCGCGACTTCTTTAATTTGAGCAATGGACAAAGGCACTGCTTTGCAAGCAGCCACATCGTCTGAAAGGACAAGGGTAATGTACTCATTCAACGGGCTGATTTATGACTTCATGTCAGATAAAGCCCTCTGAGTATCACCCAGAACTTCTTCTACCGTGGCTATCTGTGCGCTAAAATCCCGAAACACCTTGCAACCACAATTGCACGTGTTTGGTTTCTGCTCATTTGGGATGGGAAGCAGATGATCCAACGTGGCCTTCAGTGGAGTGCAGCCATCTCAAAAGAGACAGCTCATACAGATAAATGACCTTTTTTAAGAAGTGAGCAAGGCGTACTGGTGCTCTTTTAGGCCAGTACACTTAAAGTGGTATCAGTGTAGGCACGTCCGGCATTGCATTCCGTTCTAAACAGTCATACGGCAGCCGGAACGACCACAAGCATTCGATAGCTTTGATCCACCATTGCTGCTGAATCTCGTGCTTGTCACTGTGTTATAGTTTGTGAGTAACGATGACGGTTGTTAATGAAAAGGGAACACGAGGCCAAAAAATAATACGTATACGATAGAACACGAATAATACAATACGCAATGAGCTATGCTATTCATCAAAGAAGAGCAATGATCGCATGTGATTTTTTGATGCACTGGGCACCAAGATAGCAAAAATATGAATGGACAATCACAGCGAGGAAACGGAAACCGAAATTTCGAGTTACCCGCGCAAGAACTCAAATTCAGTCCGTGCGCGTCCGCCGGTTTCGGTTGCGCGTCACACACCTCTCCTTCTCGTGGAGCACATTCCTCTGTGCTCCAACAACTTTATAAAGAGGCTGGTGCTCATGTTGCCAGCGATCCAGCAATTGATACACGGATTTGAGGCAGCGGCTCAAGGTTCTCGGATCCAGTTTGTTTCCTTTGTTCTGTGTCAGCGGGCGTCTGTTGATCTGAAAGGCGATCATTGTAAACAGGGTGTAACATCGCTTTCGGGGACTACAGTGAATACCAAGAACAAAGTAAGATTACTCGCATAATGCAATTTTAGGTAAATGGGAATCAAGCAAAGCTTTAAAACGATCCCTAGAAGCACTGCTGACGAGCTCAGAAGAAAGACTGTTCCAATAGTTGTTAACCCTGTACGAAAAAAAACTGCTGCCTAAGAAAGGTCCGAGAGTGGATAGAGTGACTGCGGGCTGTTTGTCCGTTTTCTTGGAACTTCATATTTTTGCGCTTATAATAATAATATATATTTCTCAACGAATATGTGAGGAGCACGCTGTGTTATGCGCGATCGCCGCAGATAGTTACAAACCATACAAGAACGAATAATTAAACAGTGACACAACGGTGGAGCCTGTCGTCCAAACGACGTGGTCAAAAGGCAAATGATTGTAGTTTACGAAACTTTGACGAACGCAACAGAGAAGGAAATACTTTACTCGTTTCACAGATTGTCTTCAAGAGGTGAAACGCTACACGAATTTACTTTTTACAAGGTTTTGAGATGGGCAAGTTTTTTACCCAGTTCAAGGTCACTCCTGGAAGAAGGCGGTGTAACGCGCAACCGAAATCAGCGAGCGCGCACGAATTGAATTTGCGTGTGTGACGGAGCGCGCTGCTGTGTTGTCGGTGCCGTTTCAGCTTACGTTTGTGTAAGTCGTGTGCATAGCTTAGTGGGCCTTCGGCTCATGTTCGTTCGTATTGTTTCTCTCTTCAGAACTGTTGTCCGAACCCGTACTTCGGAAGAGCGCTGTCCTCTGGTGTGTCCACGTTGCCCGAAGATTGGTCCGCGAAGTCACGGGCATCCAGAGTAGAGTCGGCTGGCCTGCATGATACAGGCGGCAACCGGTTTCCTCTCATACCCGGGAAAAAAAATTTGAAAGACTTAATAATACGCTGAGTGACCTTGAAGCCGAATTTTCCCATTGGTCGTCTAGGCAGTACGTCTGTGGCAGACCTGTGTGTAATACATGTGATGTATATATAGACCTTATTTATATTTAAAAAATACCTGAAGTGTACAAGGAACTATCTGAGAAGATGTGAAAGTATGTGCGGACCCACATATAGGCATCTTGTGTAAAAATGTGTATATGTATATAAGTACGTATATTTATATATACCTATATACGTGTATGTATGTACATATCGGTACATGCACATATATATAAACCCTGATAAACGTATACATATATCTGTATGTATATATAATTATATATACATGTTTATAGGTATATATATGTTTATATATAGACATGTACATGTGTGTAGATATATGTATGTATATATATGATATCATGAACGTTCGTACATATGTATGTCTTATATGTATATATGTATACACATACATATATGTACATATTTATACAGGTGTATATACATATATATGTATATGTATGCCGTTGCGGAAATATACATAAAGATATATATATGTATATAAATAGACACATGGATGTATACGTTTATCACAGTTTTTAGGTGTACACATATATGTATGGATATACGTATATCTACACATATACACATGTACATACATGGGTTGTCATTAAAATCGGACTCAATGGCCCAACTCGCCCATCCATGGTAAACCGTAGGCCAAATCGGCTGAGGACCCAAGGGGATGCCACTGAAATAAGACTCAATGGCCCTCATCGTCTGCTCTCAGTGAACAATCGTGCGCATGTTAACAATAAGTGAGCAGGGCTCGGAATGAAAATCAATTTGTGAAAGGCCCTGAAGAGGGCGGCGGGGTCATTCCGCCTTGTCCTGAGAAGGACATTGAGGCCGTCCCCTTGGTTCACGTTGGCTGTTCAACTGTCTCGTAGTCCAGGCAGGTGCAGTCGACGTCGGACTGGTGGTAGTCAGCACACAAATTATGGTATCAACATGAGCACTGGACCCAGATGAAGTTGTCCTCGTTTAGGTCCACGGGATCTTCCTTCAGGTAATATATTTGGCAAATGTCGTTGTTTGCTGGCTTCAAGGCCATCTTTCTTACAATACGCTCCCTCAACTTCGTTTTGAAGTGCTTTAAGCCATCCGTAAATACTCGTCCGACAAGCGCTGATTCTGAGAGATCCTCTATAAATTTTATCCAGGCAAACTGTCGGTAGTCACTCTACTTTAAAATGCGGACTTCCTGCGCCCTGTGTCCAAGCCTGCTAAGTGGCGATGACGCTGGAATACATCATTCATTAAGTGAAAGCGGCAAAATACCGTGGCACACCTAGGGTTAACATCGAGAATTGCTCGTCACTGTGCAGGCAAACGATCAACGACGAAGGTTTGCACTACTGACGTGCACGGTAACATTTTCAGCATACGTTGTAAAACTATCCGGTAACTGGCCGTCGTTTCATTGGGCATCAGTGCTTAAAAAACGTCACACCAACGCCAGTTGCATTTACCAACATGGTGTACCACAGTATGAAGCTGCCGTAGTTTAACTGGTGTGTGGCGTCCGCCAAGATGACGTCGGTAAATTTGTGACACAGTTGGAATGAACCTTTCGGAACGAAGAATGCGAACCGTAAACACTTCTCCCCTAACAGCAAGCAATCTCGTCCCTCTGCCTTCAGCAGATCGCGTAATTTAACCAGCTCGTTCCGATAATCAGCCTTACACAGCTTCTTACATAGATTGCGTAAATCTTCTGGATGCATCTTTATCCCGAACGCGCTTTTAACGCACAACTTCATTTCACGAGTAGTTTTGAAGTTCTGCATCGTCTCAATCACGTGCCACTCATCTGCCATTGACAGACGTCTACTTCTATGATATATGTCAGGCAGTCCAACTTGGAAGTCGTGCGAATGTTCAAGTTTGGCCTTCTCAATGCGATATGCCTCACTACGATAGTGAACTACCTAAGAGACCATGCAGCCGTAATCGGCGAATCTATAAGCTAATGTCATAAAAATTGTATTAATATATAATTGTTTGGTGGTTACCGTTCGACGTGTACAGTGTACGCACTTATACTGTACAGTTCCGTACGGGCAGCCTGACAGCAAATCTGTTCCCCTATGTTTCTTGGCACTTGCTGCCGTTTGCGAACTATTGATCAAGAAAATTCTACACGGTTCCCGTTGAAATCCGTTCAGATCCTCCTGGTTCTCCCGGAAGTTCTGATACTTCTTGAATATTCTCGAAAAAACATCCTCGTTTTTAACCGCCATGCTGATTCGCGGTTAGAATGTGATTTGCTTGTGGTGGACCATTTAAACACTAACTAGGTGCAATGATATTAGGACCCGTGAAATGCGCATTCCCCATATTTTTGATTTGGGATATCCACTTGTACTATTTTACGGAAACTTGCCGTAACGCTCGCCTTATACCAGTTTTCTCATTCTTTTGTATTAAGGAAAACGGACTGTTGAAGAAGGCTCAAACGCATTTTTGGAGTGTTCCACCGTCAGGGTATAAAATTGGCACCCGGAAAATGTTAAGACAGGTCGGCTTCGGCGAAGTAGGGCAGAAATCCCAAAACCCAGAAAACGATTGGGCATATTAGAACGCAGGGTTTCGTCGATTGCTCGACACATTTTTACTCACGATACTGGTTTTTTTTCTGACAACTTTATACCTTATCATGCCACTTCTCTTTCAACCTCAATACTTGTTTTTTCCGCGACGCACGTTTTTATCTTGGCACTTCTTTTATCCTGGCAGGGTCACCAAACGGTAACATGCAGGCCAGCCGCTTCCGCTCTGAATGTCCGCGGACAGATTTCGAGGCAATACAGAGGCACCGGGGAAGAGCGTTCTTCCGAAGTAGGGGTCCACAAATGACCGTAAAAAGAGACAACATGAACGAGCGTGAGATAAAGGCCCAGTAAGCCATGCACACGACTTACACACACGCAAACGAAAACGGTACCGACGACAAAACTGCACGCCCCGTTGAAAAACTTAAATTCAGTCCGTGCGCGCTCGCTGGCTTCGGTTGCGCGCTACATCGCCTTCTCCCAGGAATGACCTTCAACTATTTAGAAAATTGTTATCCCACAACCTTGTGAAAGGCAGATTAACGCACCATTTCACTTTTTGAAGACTCAGTCTGTGAGGCGAGTGAACTATCTCCATCTCTGTTGTATGCGTCGAAGTTTCATAAACTACAGTCATTTGCCATTTGACCACGTCGTTTTTGACGGCAGGCTCCACGTTTGTGCTACTGTTTAATTATTCGTTTTTGTATGGTTTGTAACTATCTGCAGTGATTGCGCATAACCCAGCGTGCTTCTCACATATGCGTTGTGATATACATTATTATTATAATCGCATGCGGCGTATTCAACCTTAACCTCCATGGAGAACGCTGGGCCAAGATCAAATTCGCCGTGATCTGCGCACCTGTTCTTTTGTTTTCATTCGCGTTGGTTCAATTGAGACACCTCTACAGCCGACGTATTATTGTCTCTTCAGAGTGCTGATGGTTTCAGGCAGAGTCCCGTAGACCCGTCTATTGACTCACAAAACCTTTCCCGGACTACCAAATCCACGTTTGACACTTTTGACCATATCCTTTCCCTACCTCCCAACCCAAGACGTGCAAACAACACACCCGTTTTGGCCAAACCGCCAATTCACCAAAAATCTACAAAGACTATCATCGTGGATTCACTGCCTGATTCTTTAACCGTCGAGCGTTTCCCTTTCTATGACTCTCTCGGCGGGCAGTGAAGTAAAATCTGTTACTTTTGCCTTTTTGTTACGCACTATTCTGCATACCTGTTATGTTCATTGTACGCATTAACCACTTGTCTATGGTTTGAATCAATACACACTTGGTCTTCGCAAGCTCCGTCTTCTGCTTTCACGCGGCTGTGGTTATCGTGGGCTAACCATGACAACGTTCTTTAAGCACGCCGAAGGAGTCAAATTCGCTGTAACCTCTTTATTATTGAAAGGGAGAATCTTCTTGCAATATGCAGCAGATTTAGTGTGGTGGAATCTACTGTGGACAGCTACTGTGAATACATGTTCTTGTCTGGTAGTACTGTTGCCCCCAACTCTTTGTTCCACTACAACGCAAAACGAATAAGTAAACAGGAGCATAAACATAAAATTAGTTACCAAAACGACGTGTCAAAATGAAAATGACTTTAGCTCAGGAAACTTTGACGCATGCAACAGGAAAATAGACGGTTTTCTGGCTTAGCAGATTTAATCAAAAAATGAGGTGTAACATTCATTCACCTTTAGCAAGGTCGTGTGTGAGGCGATGTTTCAGGGTTGCGCCGGGGTGTCGATTTTCCAGATATTTCAAGGTCACCATTCAGAGAGCGTCAAAAAAGCATCTTTGCGGTGTCTCGCCATAACGAAATATAATTCGCGACCGGAAAATGTGAAAACACTTCGACTTTGGTGAGACAAAAGGGAAAATTACAGAATCCAGCGAACGATCGAGCAGATTCCGTCGATTGCTCGAAACCGTCGAAAAGTTGAAAAAATACCAAATTCTTTAGCCAAGACGAAGTCTCTTGCGTCCATTCGTCGCAAAAATATTCCTCGTAAATTAGATATCTATGAAATAAGGAAGAAGAACGCGATTCCACTTCTTAACTGAGAAATTGTGGGGTAATCAGTGAATGTTTACATTCACTGTGATAAATGGTGTTTGCGATGTTTTTGACAAAGAATCCATCCAATACTATCATTATTGCTTTGGTTAGGGGAAATTTTATAACCGGTTGTTTTCGAATCTATCTACGCGCACGGGATTTATCTAGGAAAGCGGAATATTGTGTCGACGATTTGGAGGGCCCCAGGATAAGTACCTGTGAATAAATGGCGCTCACTTGACTTCATTCTGCTGGATCTATTAACAAGCGCAAATTTCATACATCCTAGCCAACGGGGTAGTGCAAATAAATGAATAAACGCGTAACAATGAAATAATGTTGAGCTGTAAGCATGCAGTATGCAAAATGCTAAATGGTCGCGTGATAATAAGACACAGCGAACAGATTCAACCAGGCTGTTTTCTATGGGAGGCAGACAGCGGAGCCCGATATCTATGCTATACGCAGCTGATGGTCAAATGTTTCCCGGACCACACACAGAAAGGTCATCAGATGGTACAGAGAGTTTGAAGATAAACATAGTTTTTGATATTGTGATGTACTTGTCCGAACCCTTTCTTATAAAGCTGAATGTTGTTACAGGCTCTGCCTTCATTCGGAACTTTATTCCAAACATAAAGATGCTTTAAGATTAAAAAGCTTGCATGTATATTTTTCCGGGATATCGGGGTTGGCAAAGTGGAACCCTTGTTTCTTAGACTATATGGAGGGCTGTGCTGTGAGTGGATGGTAAACTCTGTAGTGATGGCGTCCGAATGCATGAGTTTATACCGCAGTGTCAGGTTCAACTTAATTCTGCGCAAACAAAGCGGATCAGTGCCAAGTTTTTACGGCGCTGCCTATAGGTGAGCGAAGAATATACCAGTAAGGTTTCAGTAAATGATCACTGAAGGTTTTCTAACACAAGCTTATCAGACTTGCGTAGGTAGCAATAGATGAATGTGCAATACCCGAGTTGAGACCGAGCGCACATTTTGTAAAACGTCACCTTCGCAGCCGGTAGACTGATCGTCTCTTTGACACAGCCTATTGTTCTTTTAGTTTTGCTACCCGGAAGCATACTCGTTCGGAGAAATAATGGGACTTTAAGTACCGTATTTCTAGATATCTGACCGTAGGGGTCGTATCAATATTCCAACCATCTAGTGAGATGGAGCCATGGGGGTAATTTACAACCACAAGTGATGATGTTCGATTTGTTCGCTAAGAACGACATCAGCCATGTTCTGCACCACATCTGCAATGACGCTAGGTCCTGTCGTATATTTTGTATACAGAAATTGGTGTTAAGCTGCTGGCGGAATGTGTGGACGATTTTGATATCGTCAGCAAACAGGAAGGGCTTGCCATCACATAGTCCATTTGTGTACATTAAGAAGAGCAACGGACCTAGAACGCTTTCTTGGACCACCCCACTAGTCACTGGTTTTGGTGTTGAGCACTGCCCTCCTGTTTTAACTGTTTGAGTGCGACCTTCAACGGGTGAGGACAGCCAGCTATACAAGGGATACTGCATGCCGAAATATGCTATTTTGATCACGAGGCGCTTGTGAGGCACACGATCAAAAGCCTTTTGCGTGTCCAAGAGTATGATAATCACCGCGTTCTCTGCGTCGACTGACATCGATATATGGATTAAGAATTCCAGCCGACATGTCATACAAGAGCGTTTACCAATAAAACCGTGCTGTGAAGGGCTTGTTAGGTTTTGTGTCCTTAGGAACTCGACTATGTGCGCCTTCGTTACCCCTTCAAACGTCCGCGAGCAGCTTGACGTGTGGTTGATGAGACGATAGTTGCCCGCGCCCTGCCTTGTACCACTCTCGCGACGAGGCATAATGATTGAGGTTTTCTACTGAGGAAGGAAGGTGCTGGATAAAAGTGATAGTTTGAACGAATTGAGTAAGAGGATGGGTATATCCTCACCTGCTTGTTTGACGATCATCGGTGTAATATCATCTGGTCCAGGATGGATCGAGGACTTAATGGTAGCTAACTGTGAACGGACACTCTGAACATCGTATAGAACATTACTCAAAACTTTATCTGTTCTCGAAGGAATATTAGCAGGTAATGGGGGTGCTCTCTATGCTAACTGAGGCAGCGAAATGTGAGTTGAGGATTTCGCACGTCGCTATAGGGTCATCAACAACCGTTTTGCCTTTGAGAGTAACAAATCTTATAGCAGGGTCCCTCATGGAATTTCCCCATCCCACCAGTTTAACTGGTTTCATGCATCTCTGCTCATTACGGAGCGCGAGTCTCGCTTCGTTTACATGACGGAGTTGCGTCTGACGTCCTATGTGATCAAACATTTTGCTCACTTGCATCACCAGCGAAAAGTCTAGTGTTCTTCCGTACCTCGACTCAAGCATTTTAAGCCTGTCAGTTGCTTCCACCCTAAGGACTTCTCCTTGTTTATACGAGCCGTCGCGTTTGGATTTAATGGGGGCTAAAACGACGACACAAAATGTTAGATGTCTAATAGATCCTTCGGCCACTATGCTTTAGTCTGATGTGCGAAGTAAGGTATTCCAAATTAAGGATATTAGTAGGGAGAAGAAGACATTCCAATCGATGAATTTGTTCGGACGGTAGGACACAACTGTGTCGGCTCCGTAGCCATAGCAAAATGGAACAGACATTTGACGACATTATGGTCGCTTCATGAGAATTGTTGTAGAACAGATATCTCTGCAGATGAAACAATTGTGATAAATATGCGATCCAATATACGCCTCTGTCGGGTGGGCGTTAGGACATGTTGGTTCCAACCATTCAGTTGAATGCATGAAAAGAAGTTGGCCTGTTGTGCTGGAGCAGAAAATGAGGTCCAGGGGGATATTATGCATGTTAAAGTCACCGCCTGTTGGTGTTTATAAGGCATGTTGGACACATGATTCATTATATCCACAATGTCAATCAAACTATTGCTAGAAGCATCAGGCGGTCTGTGGATGCATCCCATAAGTAGATCGTGAGAAACAATAGAGACCATTAACCACAACGAGTCCTTGAGTTTATGAAGAATAGACTCACCAAGTGTTACTTCGGAAAATTGCTTTTTTAGGTAAATGATGCATCCACCTTCTAGTCCAGTGAGACGATCCCTACGAAACATGTAATATCCGACGATGCTCATGTGACTGTATGCGGTGTCAGGAGAGTACCACTTCTCATTCACGAAAATGATATGGGGATTAGAAGAAAGACAAAGGGTTTGGAAATTTGCATCCTACTAACGAACGATCTTGCGTTCATTGGTGATAAACTTATGAGATTCTTTTTGTCAGATACAGCAGATAAACTGCTAAAGAACTTTATGACAGATGGGGCAGTGTGTTGCGAAATACTAACTGGAAAGGCCTGATCTAAGTAATGTACCGATCTTCTCATATTCGAGTGAATGACGTAAAAGTTTGGCTCCATTATAGGAGGTTTTGGAAGAGTGCCATTATGACAGGATGACAGAGTGGGACTAGGACAGGGGTGCCAGTTGGCGGTTGATGAAATATCGGGGGTGCACTAAAAATGGACAGGTTTGGCATACATTTGTGTTGTTGATATGATCAGCTGATGACGCACTTACAGAGTTATATATATTGGGAACTTGGTTCTTAGTAGCACTCAAATTTTGGTTAAGAGAATGAGGTACTACGGAGCTATTGGATAATGGATGGTAACCGTGACCCCTAGTATAGTAGTAGGTTGACCTGGAAGCAGTGGGAGGCAAATTGTGCAGTTTTGCTTAGGAAGCGTTGTTTCTGAGTATATGGTTCTGAAATCCAGATTAATGTTTTTTTGTTTACTCTTATATTGCAAATCCGACATGCTGTTCTCTGGTAAGCACCTTGCAGGCCTTACTGTTGATTCAGAGCATTGTTCTGGTGTTTCGGATTTGCTATTGGTATCTTCGATTACTCCATATATATCGAAAAGAAATTCCTCTAATAAGAATTGGATCACCCTTCTCGCGCAGCCGCGTCATTATCAGGGGCATTCAAGCTGCTTCTCTCAGTGCTCCGGGTAATCGTGTATGCCTCATATCTAGGACTATTTCTAGTTAAGAACTCGGTTGACAGAGTGTGACGTTGAGGTCTAGGGGATGTGTTTTAGAAATAGCTTTGAATTTCGTTGCGGAAACTTGGATGCGCCTGTTGTCATCGAAGGAAGAACCGGTTTGTTTTTCAGTTTTCACCTGAACCGGCGACGCGACGGCTTTTCCAGGCGTAACTTGCGAGTTCAGAGAGCTCGTAGAGCAGTCGAAATCTGCAGTCAGATCAATTAGATTGCTGCCTGTGTTCTTTTCTCGAAAAATATTGGCTCGCAATATTTCCCTTTGGAGTGGCGTCTTGTCACCGAACACTCTTATGGACTTGAAATTTGTGTCACGCCTGATTTCCTCCAGTCTTTTGACAAATTCGTTCGCTATAAGTTCACTTGTGAACTGTAGCAACACTGAACAGTACTGCTGGTGTACTTTATTGTGAAGAATTAAACGCTAGCTTTCCTGTTATTCCATCTTACTGGCTTTGAGTAAGATCATTCTCACCTACAACAGAATTACTTGTAGTGGACCTAAACAGTATATGGAAACTCAGGTATGAATTGGGAGACGAAATCTGATGAAAAGGAAAACAAATAACTCACAATAGTTCGTGGAGGCACGTTGGTTTAGTTTTCCACTACACCAAATGAGGATTCTGTCGTGTGTCCCCCAGATAGTCTTGATGTCACGACCGAGGTAAATCCAACGACAGATAAATAAATAAATTTTGCCTAACTAAACGGTTGATTCCGCTGAATTCTAAATCTTCCAAGGATTTGTACGCCACCGACCCTGAACGTGGACAGAAGGCAGAACTCGCGAACTCGGAAGTGTGTAATATATCAAATTATTGATTACTCTGTGTATCTCTTAGCCTCGTTCAAACATCATGTGTACATGCGAGGTTGAAGAAGATGAGAAGGCATGAATAACAATAAAAGTATGAAGTAGAAATTAGTGTACACGACGCTACATACTCTGTCAGGTATGTCCAAAACACCACCAATTTGCTTGCACAGCTAACCGCTCGTGCAATTCCGTGGCTACAGTATCAATAGGCGTTCCGGCGGCTGTGAGATCTTTGTGACTATGGGATAGTCTAATGGTGTAAAGGACTGGAACGTTTTTGTTTAGAATCGTGCCTATTCTTCAAAATAATTAAACCAGGAAAACTGATTATGGGACAACGACGTTTATTGCAAGGGGCCCGGGAAAGTAAGATGTATGCAAAACACAACAGAAACAAAGCGCAACAGACCAGTAGCCAGCAGCCGGAAATTGCAAGTGTAATTGTGACTTCGGAGGTCGAACAAACGAGATAATACGGACATGCAACCAAACAATTTCAATATTGTCAACAGCCAAAATAAACAGCAAATTAGTCGTAATACGTGGCCAACCAAGAGTGTCTCTACAGACGTTCCCCCTAGAGGGCTTCACGTTTGAAGTCCCTCGACAAAAGCAAAAGAAAAAGAGCTAGGGTCGTTGAAGTTACCGTGGGTTGTGTGTGTGGTGGCCAACGTATTCAAGAACAGCTACGTATGTCACATCGAAGAAAGCTGATAACCCTGAAGAGGGGTAGGTCTGCTTGCAATATCCGGAATTGTCTATGCGTCCCTATGGTGGTACTTTCGGAGCGAGCTTCCCAACCCACCAAAACTCGAGGAGAAGATGGGAAGTAGGCTTTCCCCACTGCTGCAACGGCGGACGGGAGTGTGCTCTCCACCCACCGTGCTGTACGCGTCACCTGTGATATCAAAAGCAAATAAGTATCTGGCGAACAAAAATTATATAAAGGCTCATCATGTAACCTTCTAGTGTTTGTTTGCGCTTCAAGTATTGCTTTACAAAATGTTTTTTCGTCGTTTCTTGTTTTGCGGTTGTTTGTGTTTCTCTATCTCTAAAATGAGAACGTTGCTTGAGAAAAAGGAAACTATGTATAATAAACAATATCTACAAAATCTGCTGGGAAGTTAACGTGACGTGTTGATCGCGTTTGGCGCGGGGAAGTTGGCGTGGATGCGACCGACGAAGGGACGGTTTAGGGTCGAGCGCTGCTACGCATGGCTGCGGAAGGACTCGGGTGTCATCACCATTTACATAAGTGACTTTAAGGCGATCGATAGAAATGGTGTCACGACGACCATTACGATCGATTGTGATGTGCTTGGGTGTTCTTCGAAGCACCTTGAAGGGGCCCGAGTATGGTGATTGCAGCGGCTTGCGTATATCGTCGCAACGGACGAGTACATGTGAACAAGTGGCTAAATCCTTGTACATGTGCACTGGCCTGTTCTGTTCGCGAGGGGGTGTGAGCTGAATTTGCCACATGTATTGCGACAGTGTCGGAACAAATTTCGGATGAAGGGAAGAAGTTGAAGAAACAGGTGGAACAAATTCGCCTGGCAAACGCAGCGTACAGCCACAGACAAGTTCTGCTGGTGTGCTTCGGAGGTTAGCCTTCAGTGTGTTTCTGGTACCTAAAGGTGCTAAGGGGAGTACTTCGCTCCATAATTGACTAGCGATGGCACAAAGTGAAGCTTTAAGCTGCCTATGGAAACGTTCCATTGAACCATTCGAGGACGGATGGTTTTCCGTGGTGCGAATGTGCCGGCATCCAAGAAAGTTCGTCATAGCTCTGAATGTTGAGCATTCGAAATGCGAACCGCGGTCCGTCGTAATGTTCGTAGGACATCCGTAATTGGCCACCCAACATTCAAAGAAGGCGTTCACGACAGCCTCGGAGGAGCAATTCTTAAGAGGGATGGCATCCGGCCATCTAAAAATCAGTCAACATAAGTTAAGTTGTAGACGTAGCCACGTGAAGATGGCAAGGGTCCAACTAAATCTAAGTGAACCTGTGAAAACCTGGCATCTGGGAGACCGAATGAGGAAATTGAGCTTCGCGTGCGCTTGCGCACCTTGGAACGTTGACATTGTAGACGAGCACGTGCCCAACTACAAACGTTTGAGCTGACTTCAGACCAAACAAATCGATCCGTTACTAGCTTCACTGTAGCTCGAATACCAGGGTGCGAGAGATTATGAAGCTGGGTGAAGATAGCACGCCGGTACGCTAGTGGCACTACATGTCTTGGATTGCCTGTAGTCATATCGCAAACAATGGTTCCATCTGCATTAGGCAGTGGAATGGTAAGCAGCTTTAAGGAGTGGTGTTGCAAGGAAGCTTGAAAATCAGGCTCTCGCGCCTGGGCTGCAGCTAAGTCGCCAAGGTCAACGGAAGCAGGTGTGACTAGGGTAGTGTGGGCGCATGAAAGAGCGTCGATGACAGGGATAAAGGCACCTGGAACATGCCGTATGTCGCAGGTAAACTGTGAAACATGGTTCAGGTGTCTGATCTCCCTGGAGGAGTACCTGTCTGATGAAGATCCCAGTGCATAGACCAAAGGCTTGTGATCAGCGGACGCAGTAAAAGGCGACTTTCCAATGCATGACGGAAATGGTGTAAATACAGGTGGATAACAAGTAATTCTCTTCCAAACGTGCTACACCGGAATTCGGCCGGTAACAAGCGTTTGGAGCAAAAACCTATGGGTTGCCACTTTTCGTCGACAAACTGTTGTAATACGCCACCGACAGCTACACCTGAGGCATCATTGCAAAGAGAAAGTGGGGCCCGGGGGTCTGGTTGGTCCAGAAGAGCAACACTGGATATAGCTTTTTCAAGCTCTACAAAAGCTGTGCATGCTACATTCGCAAAATTGAATTTACCTGTACCGCCTAGGAGCAAGTCCGTGAGAGGCTGCAGAAGTTGCGCACAATGAGGGATAAAACGCTGGTAGTAGTTAACTAGGCCGATAAGACGACGAATCTGTCTAAAAGATATCAGTTTAAGGAAATCAATAACAGCACCTATCTTTGCTGGCAGAACCTGAATACCGGAAGCGGAAATAATGTGGCCAAAAAAATTTACACTCCCTTTTTTGAGTTCGCACTTAGCTGAGTTATTGGTTATTCCGTGCTGGGCTAACCTAGTGAACAAGGAATGAAGGTACCGCAGATGTTCTTCAGATGAACTAGCCACTAATATATCATCTGAGTAGGGGTAGAGGAAATCCAAAAATCGGCATACTTCATGAATGAAACGCTGAAAGGTTTGTGCAGTGTCACTAAGACCAAATGGCATTCAAAGAAATTCGAATAGACCAAAAGGCGTGATGACAGCCGTTTTGGGGATATCTGTTTCCTCTACCGGGACCTGGTGGTAGACACGAACCAGACCAATCTTACTGAATACGGTCTTGCCAAAAAGACAAGCTGTCAGACCCTGTATGTGGGGAATGGGATATCTATCAGGGACCATGACCTTGTTGAGGCACGATAATCGTCACAAGGGCGCCAGTCACCTGACTTCTTGGAAACCATGTGAAGTGGAGAGGCTCATGAACTCTTAGGAGGACGGATTATCCCGAGTTCGAGCATGTGTTCGAACTCCGCCCTAGCTACTTCAAGTTTGTTCGAGGTCAGGCGTCTTGGTCTACAGGAGACTGGTGAGCCTTTAGTTCTACTATGGTGAGTGCAAGTCGGAGTGACTTAAAGGGGTTCGTTCGCAGATCAAACGAGCTGTGGGAAATCTAAAAACAAAGATGCGTAAGGCTGAAGGATTTCAGGCTGAAGAATAAGAGGACTGATGGCCTCTGAGTATGCCTGGATGCCGTTGATGCTAATTTTTGTACGGGAATCGACCAGTTTCCGTCTTCGCTTATCGACCACGAGGTCGAAATGCTGAAGAAAATCAATCCCCAAAATAATGAAAGGTAAGGTTGCAACTGTGAAAACCCAGCGAAATGTTCGCCGGAGGCCGAGGTCAAGCGTGAGTGAGCGCCGACCATAGATGGAAATGGGTGTGCCGTTAACACCACGAAGCATGGATAGGAAAGAGGGAGTCGCCTCGCAGGACTTTGGAGGAATCACGCTGACTTCCGCCCCTGTGTCAACCAGGAACGTGAATCCTGAGCTTGAATCCTTAATATGAAAGAGGCGACTGTTAAGGAGGGTGCTGGCCGCGTTTGTCGCCACTACGGGCCGGCTTTGGAGGTTCCCCGATTGAAGTAGTTACAAGGAGCGACGCAACGCTTTGCCCGGATACTGAACTTGTGGTACCAGCACAATTCGCTAGATGCCTGAGGTTTACACGGGGACTTACTCCGACGTCAACGCGAATGGGATCGTGTTGTAAGGCGGGCGAAATCTCACCGAAGATCTGCTATCTCCGCCCAAACCGTGCGCCAATCATCGGGTGGTGGACGAGATGAGTGCTGTGAGGCTGAAAAGCTTGGGATCTCGGGACTCTTTGCCATAGGATCTGTCACCGCTGTAATGGAGACAGGGGAGACGGTGCAAAAACGGTCCTGAATCTCACCAGCGGAATGTGCTGCGTCCAACAAGGACGGAGATTTGGCTGCTGTGAAAATAGCTTGCGTGTTAACCGAGAGGCGTTGCATCCACAACTCCTTGAGTAGTGTCTCATCCATGGATGTTGGGCCCAGCAACTGTTGCATTTGAAGCAACAGATCAGATGGTTGCTTATCTCCTAGTTGCAGATCTCTAAAGAGCAGTTGTAGCCGAGATCTATCAGATGGTGTGACCCGTTTGATAACGTCTTCNGTTTAGAATCGTGCCTATTGTTCGAAATAATTAAACCACAAAACTGATTATGGGACAACGACATTTATTGCAAGGGGCCTGGGAGAGTAAGCTGTATGAAAAACACAACAGAAACAAAGCGCGGCAGACTGTGTAATTGTGACTTTGGGCGGTCGAACAAACGCGAAAGTACAGACATGCAACCAAACAATTTCAATATTGTCAACAGTCAAAATAAACAGCAAATTATTCGTAATACGTGGCGAACCAAGGTTGTCTCTACAATGGCGGATGATACTTGAGACATTCATAATGTCCAATAGCGCATCTAATTTGTGCAAAATTTCGGCAAGCTCCTTGATTTCACTGTGTAGTTCCGCTAGTCCAACCTCTACTTCCCTCATTTTTTAGCCTGATGTACGAACACATTGGTAATGGAAACTGAACAAGGTTTGGTGTTGTTCCTTTTGTGTTGTAGCGACCGGCGATCGTGTGGCTTCTCTAATGATCCCGGCTGCAACCATGTTTTATTGCTTGTCTGTTCTGTACGCGTGATTATGTGTATGCCTGTCATAGAAGACCTGATGTGAACTCAGTGCCACTTTCTTCAGCCGTGCAACTAATCGCACTTAGCGAATGTTTGCTCCTCTTCTAACGACCCATCTATTCCTCCATTATTCAAGGTCGTTTGATCTGGACCATTTCGAGTGTCATTTAATGCACTCGAAGTTTCCACGCGCTTTTGACTTGGTGCGTTTTTTGATTGTCGCCGAGTGGGCTGTGACCCACTTCGCGCTTCTCTTCTTTCTTCCCTTGGTTGCTGCCGTTGGTCCCAGATTAGGCTAGAACTAACTGCTTGTCATATTTCCTAACAGTGCAGAAAATATACGGTTTGTTTCCAAACCCTGACGTGTTCTTTTCGTTCGATGTCTGATGGGACTACGTTTCGACTGTTCTTCAGAGAAGGTGTTTCACACTGTTAGTGGACGAGGGTCGAGCGCATACCCACTTGTCCGCTACACTGTTATGTGCTATGATTTGCTGTTGAGACTGCCTGTTTCAGCAACAGTTTTGATCTCCTCTGCGATAGCAGGAGTGGGGCAGATGTTGACCGGACAATCTGAAGATTTTACGACTTCCTTCACCCTCAACATGCTTTTTTGGGCAAGTTTGATAGCAATTTCTGAAAATTGGATGACTCAGCGCGCAGTACTACAATATATTCAACTTTTCAAGTTGACCATCACTCACATTTGATCGCCGCGTTCGCATTCAAATAGACTTTCCAGCCAGCCTCATCCGAACGCTGCGATCAAATGTGAGTGATGGTCAACTTGAAAATAAACCAAATCCCTGACTACTCATCAATATTCAACTTTATCAATATGTTATGTTCAAAAGGTCTCGAAGCAAGTGATTATGGCAAAATACAACAAACAGTACATAAATTTGAGTGAAGAAATGTTAAAAACGGGATATTCACTAGTATGCAATATTAACAGATCTTCTTCGAACCCCGCGCCAACATTCTTCAGACTCTTGACGTAACTCGCGTCAGGACTGGGATGTTCCGGGGACTTAAAAAGAAACTCTCCAACCGCACACGAATTCTGCTGGGGTGCCCCCAATATTTTCATTAACAGTGGTTTGTAAGCTAAGGAGAATAAGAGGTATGCGATCAGACCATTTGCGACCCACCCAGGTTGCTATTGAAGACGATTTTAGTTGACGGTGAAAATTTTCGACCACACCGTTTGACGAGGGATGGTACACAGTGGTCGTTATATGTTCGCATCCAAGAACGCGATTCAAATCTCGGAAAAGAGATGAAGGAAACTGAGGTCCACAGTCCGTGGTGATAGTGGCCGGGATGCCAAAATTCGAAATCCACGAATCGACCAAACTGTGTGCGATAGTTCCCGTTGACGTGTTGTTCAAATGGATGGCAATGGGCCATCTGGTGAATTAGTCCACACAGGTTAGAAGGTGTGTATAACCGTTGGAAGGAGGAAGGAAACCAACGATATCAAGGTGGACGTGTTTAAACGTCCGTCAGGCAAGGCAAAAGTTCCCGGAATACTGATGGTGTGACGATAAACTTCACTACGTTGGTATTCCAAACACTGTTTGGCCCAGTTACGAACATCCTTACGAATTTCTGGCCAAATATAACGCTCAATGACTAACCTTGTTAAGGCGCGTATGCTTGGATGTGCTAGCGAATGAAGGAAGCTAAAAACATCGAACCGGTGTGTGAAAGAAACAAACGGTCCCAATATACCGGTAGACGTCGCACGTAAGTGAATATTTTGACTAGGGTTAGGGAATATCACGTAGTGTCAGGGATGGGTTGGTACGGATTCGGCGAAGTTCTGGGTCATTAACCTGAGACTTCGCGAGGGAGAGAAAATCGATGACACTTGCAGACATTTGACTGACATCCGGACGAGACAAGGCGTCGGTGACGAAATTGCTGGAACCGCCTATAAAACGGATGTCAGTAGTGAACTGGGAGATGAGGTCCAGGTGTCTTGTTTTCTCTCGGAGAGTACCAATCTAGAGGGGATCAAAAGGCAAACACATTTGGTTTGTGGTCAGTGAAAACAATAAAGTTGTGACCCTCCAGAAGATTTCGAAAGTGCCTAATGGCAAGGTAGGTAGCCAGTAACTTACGACCAAAAGTACTGTGGCGCGTTTGTGTTGAATGGAGTTTTTCCGTTGTAAAACAGCGTAGACAGCCGACTCAGATGCGTCAGTCTTCAAAATCATCGGCGAGCTTTCATTTGCTCTTAAATGCGTTAATGTGGTTGCCTTGAACAAGGGTTCTTTGGCTGCGAGAAACGCCGAGTAAGCTTCCGGATACAGGACAAATTGCTTGAGATTGGAGTTCAAAGCGTTTGTGTGGGGTTTCAGAACATCCGAACATCGTGGAATGAAACGACAATAATAGCTGACAACACCTAGAAAGCGTCGGAGACTTTTTAAGGATTGTGGTTGTGGATAGTTCTTAACAACACTGATTTTCTCTAACAAAGACTGGATACCGTTACTGTCGATTCGATGTCCGAGAAAATCTATGTAAGTAACTCCAGAGATGCAATTCATAAGGTTTAGCGTTATGCCGTATTGAGTAAAACGTTCAAAGATGTGCCTCGTGCTGTTGGGTGCATTCACTCGCGACTAAGACGTCATCAGTATAAACGTACACGAAATCAAGACCCCGAAGCATTTGGTCCATGAACTTTTCGAAAGTCTGTGCGGCGTCCCGTAAGCCAAATGGCATGCGGACGAATTCATACAGTCCAAAGGGAGTGGTAGTGGTGTTTTTCTTGGACATCTTCTGGGGCCACGGAGACTTGGTGTTGAGCTCGAACCAAATCTATTCTGGAAAAAATTGACCTCCAGTTTAACCCGACGGAAAAGTCGTGAATGTGAGGGGTGGGGTATCGGCCAGGAACGGTAACGTTTTTTAGGGCGAGGTAATCTCCACAAGGGGGCCAGTCATCCGCTAATTTCTTGGGAACAATGTGGAGGGGTGCAGCCCATGGGCTATTGTAAGGCTGATAACACTAGGTCGTGGAAAATTTTCAAACTCTGCTTTGGCGACTCGGAATTTGTGCGGTGGCAAACGTCTGGGGTGTGCGAATGTAGGTAGGCCTTTGGTGACGATGTGATGAAAAATTCGTGTTTAGGCGGCGATGTTAAATTAGATTGATTGATTAGTTGCGGAAATTTCTGAAGGATGGCTGCAAAGCCGTTATCTGGTGAGGCCCACTGTGGTCCAGTCAAGTTGATTGATGCGGCCTCGCCATCTACGTAAGGGGTGGTTGTGCTGTCAAGCACTTTTCAGCTGCCAACGTCCACTATAAGTCCAAAGATTGATGGATAGATTGTTGAAGTAGCTGCGTGCGTGAGTGCTTGATGATTGTTATGTGTTAACAGAATGTTAGTGGCCACGTTTCCTGCTCTATTTATTCCCTTTTCATTGATTCGTCTCCTTACGTTGGAATTCTTTTTACCGATTACGAGCTTTTCTAACGATCTGACACTACCGCTCAAGTTACGCGCGTGACAAATCATGTCTCTTATGATTGCGGATGTTGATGTATTATTAAATCTTGATACCGTTTACTTGTTAATTTATTTTCCGCGTAGTTTTTCTTCCTTACTTTCCCTTGCTAGACCTTTGTTTATAAGTACCCTGGTTTCACTTTCGCCTGACTGCTTCACCTTTACGTGACTGTTGCATTCAGTCATATTCACGTGAACCGTTAATCTCGGAACTTGTATACTTGTTGGATTCAATATCGAGGTTTGTTGTTGTCTTCTACTGCTCGGTTTAACATAGTGTTTTTGAACATTAACACCTCATTAATGAGAAACTCGCCAATACGACCATCTTCCTTTTTTGATCCGAATTGGTTGCTCGACGGGCTCAGA
>QNGE01007687.1:0-21408 GCA_008508345.1 Paragonimus westermani | reverse complement strand
TTTTACAGTACGACTCTATTTAATCAGTTCTGAGATTCTCAAGGAAAATCTGTTTCGAATGACTAGCTAGGATCCTCTATTACACAAACAAGCGCCAATCGATACTTGCATTTTTGTTCACAAATTTTACATTCTACCGTGCTATAATGTATTGATTGACCGTCCGAGCTACTTATACTAATAATGACTCAAGATAAATTTGGGTCACTTGGACTAAAGTTCTGAAAACCATAAGCATAGCCTGTTTACGTATGAATCTGTTCGTAATCGATTAACAACGGTAGTGGTTTTTCTGAGCAAATGGATTGAACGGAGTGTGTTTCACAGCAGCCAGTTTAACAAAACAAAACCGAACTAGCTTTTAAATGAAAATGCCTCATTTGATAAAACTTTATAAAGAACCACCAACGTACGAAAGATACTTCTTTACAATCGGTGAACTTTTTGCTGAAAATGTACTATTTTTCAAAGGTACACTTTTAAAGGATCTTTCACATACTTTCTCTGACCGTGAAGTACGAAGTTAGTGAGCAAATTGGTCAAGATTTACCCAACAGTACGAAACTTAGTCAGGACAAACCCCACGATAGTGTGAACAGTTTCAGCTTACACAAGAGAGGCAGTTAACATGTGATCACTAAAGTTCGGTAACTTTCAATAGTAACAAGTCGTCATTTCAAACGGGCACTTGAAATAGTTCACGAAATTCCCTACGTAACCAGTGAGAAATAACCGTTTTTCTGTCGATCACTAAGACTGGCGCACATGTTAGTGTACTGTTAAACAGTGTGTTGTTCTAAAAGACTGTTTAGCTCAGTATTGGAAAAATTTGATTATCCCTACCTTTGTAGAATTCATTACAATTGCAGGTGAGGTGCCAAACGTGGTTAGGTTGCATTATAATCAGAGAGTTGTTGTGACGGATGATAAGATGGCTCTGGCTGTCCGTCCATTGAACACTGAAACTAAGGTCAAGAATGCTGACCTAACGACCTTCTTCAGTACCTGGTGAAATAATGTGGTCGTATTATTTCGAAAAAACTCTCACCAAGCCTCCTTCTTGAGCACATGGTAACTAACGCCCAGCCAGGTGGCGTCAGGCTTAGAAGATCGATAGTACAATGCTTGGGTTTCCGAAGCTGTTTCTCTTCAAGCAATGAAGTTGCGCATACACTTTGAAAGGTCAGTCCAGTTTGTGTTTGAATACTGCCGTTCTCAACAATTATCCCCATTGATCTATCTAACATAACCGAAACTATACTACTGGGCAGGACGTTAAGTATTCAGTGTCAAAAGGGTTTATCTTAATCAATGTCTGACTCTAAAGATTTATCGCTCAGAATATTGCCATAAGATTAAAATCAGTCAGCCAGTAACCGTTACTAGCCTTTATCGTTTTGCGCACAACATTTCAGATTTATCGATGATATCGATAATGCGGAAATTTACGCACTGTTAGCGATAGATATCCCGGAAAACTGATGGAAATTAAAAGCATGATAAACATGTGCAACGATACACTTTTAACGACTCACGAGGAAGACACGTTTTCATTTCTCTGATTCACAGGGAGTCATTTGGCAAATGATATCAGGCACAAATTTGAGTTTGCTCGATCCCGTAGGTACGCGGCAGCCCAGTTGCGCTGGGTTCTAAGCATCAGAGCATAAGTTCTACAGAATCACAAACTTGGTCTGTCCAAACGATCTGTTTCCCATATTCTCGACCAGTTCACTTAAATTTGCAGATATTTACATAGGCACAACACATCAACAGCTATCTCAACAAGTAAGAGGATACATCCAGGAACGGTTAAAATAACTGATGACACAACAAACTTTATCCAGTCAGTCCGCTCTTCGATGCCGCGCATCCTCGAGTGACGGACACCACATGACATGTCATGAATTTAACTCACTCACTTCATTCAAAATATTGTCACACTATCAGAACTCGAAGGTACTGATCTTTATCAAAGCTGTGTTGATCAGAACTCGCCAGCCGGCGTTATGTGCAGAGAAGTGGCTGGAACAACCTGTCAGGTTGCGTGATTTCAGTGATAGAGGTATGACTTGGGGCGAATATGTGCATGTCTACACATTTTATACCGTTATTTAGCTGTTGTACGTAACTTGCATGTTTTACGTTTGAGGCTAAGAGGATTAAACAAAACGCTAACATATCGCATCGTTTGTCTTATTTTTGCCCTGCTGAAATCAAAAGCTGTGGCAAAGAGCCTTGGCCCAAAGTGACTCAGGGTTTGTCTGTTGCGACAATACTGATGATAACATTTGCCTCCAGATGTGTCTGTCCGAGTTAACGATGTGAAAAAACGCACACGCATATATGGCATTCGCTTCACCGCTTACAGTTTCATTCACCTAAGTGGTTCCTTGCAAAAATCCAAAAACATAACCGAGAGGCAGGTAAGCATTCATAGTTGACTTGCAACGTTATTGGCTTCCTGATTCCACATATACTTATCTCTGATGGTAAGGTGTTTGTTTATTGCAACTCTCGCGGAAAAGTCCCAGACTCTCTGTGGTGCTTTGAGCAAATGACTAACGGACTATAAGTGTTAGATATATTCCGAACGGATCCACAATAATGTACCGTGTATTGATGTAGGACAGTGTCTTATGCCAACGATGTGACCAGTTTCCCGAACCACTGATTCTGTACTCACGCAAATTCTGGGGGTGTGCTGGCGATCTCAGTGTACTGGTCGAGCCGGCAAAGTAATCACTGACCAGGACGTCTTTGACGAGTGAGGAATCCGGTAGTCTGGATTACACTGCATCCCACTGGTAACACAAACTTTTGGAGCTATTCGGACAAGTTCCTCCATCAACTGGTGGTCGAGTATCTTTCGAGTGCACCCGTATGATTTTCCTCACTGATCCGGTGATATCTATTTATTGACGTCCGTAAGTTTCTATGTTCAAGTAAGCACAGGGGTTAACAGCATTAAATAATCACTGTTTGCTAGTTTGTAAAATAAACGGTAACTTATATGAAGCTGTCCTCCTGTGTGTTTTGGCTTCCGTTTGACGTCAGATGGAGAGTGACATGATGTCATAGTGATCCACGAATCGGAGAGTTACTTCATGCGGGACTTGTCCGAATTTGTACGACGAATTTTTACGCATCGTTCTTACGGAGGCTCTTCCGGATTCCACTCTCTTGGACGGTGCGGTTTTACGTTGTCCACCCACCCCATCTGATCTGTATCACAAAGTGAAGGAATTATTCTGGTGCTATCTTGGTACAGCACCTCCAAGCAACTATGGCGTTTAAATTTCTGCATTATGGTGCCCGTGGAATTGATCTTGTTGTGAGGTCCCGTCCACAGTCATCCAACGTGAATGCCCCTGATAACAAAACTGGTGTTTACAAACATTGTTGTCATGTGTTATGAGAATAGCACTTTGGGGCGAGGGCTCATGTTCAGATGCCAGATGACCAGGACGTGTCATACATTTCACCAGCGGAAGCAACCCGGATTTTGTATCTGCAGTTGACATAGCGTTAATGCTTTGTTTCATCTGTTTTACGACGTGTGATCTTATTGGCAAGTAGCTCAAAGTTTACTCTGATGTCGTACTCACTCCTGGCGTGTTCTTCAAATTGTTTGACAGCTATGTTAGTTCGGCCGCATGAACTTGGGTCTGGTGGTCTGAGAACAGGTCTGTTGACAGACTGCCTCTCAGACTGTGTGAATTTGAGAACCTGGTCACAATGTGTTTATTATCTTGGTAACTGGTGCAGCCTGTCCGTCCGAGGAAGATGTACGTCACTAAACCGCACGCTATTTCAACAATCCACTTGAAAACGAACGACTGTTGTTTGTTTGTCGAAAAACAAATTCGGCTTTCGGTTCACTTGTTTGGAGCGAAGGCATATAAGCATTAAGAATTACGGAAACGCTGTTGTCCATACGTCAACAGTCATATTTATGCATCTGCAACCATGACTTTGTCATTGTATCAGCTTCTGCTATGCTATAGTGTTCATCCTCACCGGTTTGCCCGTCAGCTTCCGGATTAGCCGCGTTGGTCACCGTACCTGTGACCCCACAATAAACAATAACCAATCATTACATTCAGATGATACATTACATTTGCCAGTGGTTGATAATCATGTTTTCCGATCGCCAGAGGAGGAGACATAGGAAATATCCTGTTGGATTCTACTGACAGTCTTGCGATGAGGAATTCACATCATGTTGAAATCGTGCAAAACGGTAAATATGTTGAACAAACTTTGACCATTAATAAGCAGCAGAAAGGATAGTTTAAATGATTTGAGCATAGCTTAGAAACAGACTCGCGTTTACATCCACTAGTTGTCATCATGAATGAACTGAGTACGTTTGTATAGCAAAGTCCACTCTTATTCAGTGTGACAGTGACAAAATGTCAAAACTCTAGACCGCCGTCACTTTTGAGTTCTTGATCGATATAACGACCGGTCGAATGATTCCCTCAGATTTGATTATCAATATCCGAAATTTACAGAGGAATCTGGTTGTACTCAGCAAGCTGTTGGTAAGTAAATCCGAAGGGAGGAACTGATCGAGTTGTTCGCCAGATCAGCTGATTTATCAGCAGCGAATTCCAGTCCCTGCTGTTTAAAACGTGACTGGATACATTCAACTTGTATCCATACTTAATTGGAGCCAGTCGATGAACCGCTCGACGAGTTCGGTGATTTTGTGACTTCAACTTGAAGAGAGATCCTATTTGTTGGGCTGTCGACCAGAGCTTCCTATCGAGGCAATCAGGAAACTTGGGTATTATTGACAAGTTAGTGTGGCCGACTGTTTGCATGTGGTAATTCTGTTGTGCCTAAAATGAGACCAATGACGCGGTAATCATCAGGGTTGTCTCATAAAAGCGTGATTGAGCATCTATTCCGAACCGTTGAAGAAAAATGCACCATCACGAGCGAGGTTTTTTTCGAACGGGGCTGGGTGAGAGGTCTGGAGGAGGGAAGGAACTTCATTTTTTGAGAAAGGTCGACTTTTATCAAACAAATTTCTTTACTACATATCACCGTCGGAAACTGTTGAATGCAACCCTATAGATTGCGATGATTTGCTGTGGCTACGACTGCGGAACGCTACCGTTGTTCCATTAGCGTTCTCTAACTCCCATATTCTGATGTTGCCAAGGTTATTTGGGCAATACTCAGTGGGTATGACTATACGTAATTCGGCGTTTGGCTCAGTTGCATCCTCACTGTTGACAGTAAAGAATAGAACAAATCTACGACTGCCATATGCCTTATGCAATTGTATGGCCTGTGCCATCGTTTGTTGCAATATGGATTGTAATATCAAGTTGTAACGTAAACCAGCCGCAACACTCAATAGGCTATCTTTCGGTGAATAGTTGAATCAAGCCATTGAAAATTAACAGTCACCTGACATGTTATTCGTTTTAATCGGGTGATCAAAGCATTATCCCTTTTCAATTAAGTAATTAGGACCAGTGCATCTATTGAGAAATACATATGGTTTTCAGAAGGTGTTACAGGAGTGCACTTTAATATGTTTTGATTAACTACTGTTGTAGAGTGGCAATTACTCAGTTAATCTGCCAAATGTCATTCATTCTATCATTGTGGATAATGTAACAGTACAATCGTGCTTAGCCTCCAAATGACACCTGGCACTTAAATGAATGACCGAGTTATAGCGAGAGGGTAGCAATCGGAACCAAGCAATCTGTACAAGATAGTGAAGAGTTCAATGTCTAAGAGCAATTAGATGTTAACTAGTTGCAAACAACTTTCTCTTTGTTGACGGTTTGTGCACACGGGATTTGCCCTGCAGTGTGTATCGCGCTTCTTACACACCGTTTCCCTCGAGGTAGGTGAAACACGATTACCCAAGCACTGACATTATGCTTGGTGGTTCTAGTACGTGAAGCATGCGTTTTGTGTGATGAATATCTCACATCATGCGTCGATGCACCGATGTCTGTTACACTTTTCGTCAATTGCGCAATCTCGGGTGTTCCGAAATTGGTCCAATCGCCCGATCCCCTCTCATCACCCGTGACCTTTTGTTATGCGCACATTTTGGTGTTGCCCCCTCCTGCATTTCGGTTTATCACCGGAACAAGCATCTTGGTCAAACTTCACATGTTCAGTTGAATTTATTCCATCTGGATGACGAGTAATCAAATTTGAGAACGGATTTTGCACTGGTGTGGAGACTTGTATTAGCTGAGTCCTGATAGAAACCGATTGCGATAGTACTGTGTGTGGGTCGACTTAGATTTGCTTCTTGCCAATTCAACCTAATGTTTCTCAACAGCGCTGGTCCTACAAACATGTGGGACCCACTGAAAACCTTACTTTGAGTGAGGGTACGCGTTACTGTCAAGTTCTGGCAGTGGAGAAACCCACGACCTGTTTTTCCTTGTTAGCAATGTTTTGCAGATAACTTTGCGCACACTATAGTCAGAAGATGACTAATGAGGTTTTGGATGCGTTGAACCAAGAGAAGGTTTATTTTCATCAATCGGTATTCTGCCGAAGGATCTTAGAAAATGTAATGTTTTCGGATCGAAAGACTTCATGAACACAAGACTGGTCATGTTGTGAATATTGAAACGCGAAAATTCATTAAAGGGGTGAGATTTGAGACCAATTGTATTCCTTGGGCAGATTGACTCATACCCTATGTTGGGGTTCATCCAATAGACACAAATCCAGTGATTGGTTGCGAAAATTTAAAGTAGTTTCACATTTGGTAGGGGATAACGAATAAACCTGTTCTAATGTATGAAGTAATGGAACAGCTAACATTGATTAAGATCTTCCAACTACATTTTGTTGAATGTTCGCTAAGTAGTCAACCTTACATCCGTCGTGTACATTACAACGAGAAACAATGCAATTCGTGTTGGTGAAATTCCACATTGTAAGAAGCAGCGACCGCTAGTTTCATCCATGCCATGACAAATACACAGGTTTGACGAAGTTATGGCGCTGCTATGACGAGGAACAAGAATTTGGTGTTACGAATTATGCCGAATAGAACTGTTGAGCACGTAAAAGTCATTTGAGAAAGTATTTATCTAACTTCGAGACTCAGGGTACACTGACAAGAGAATAACCGGCATTCGTTGTTAGAACGTAGTATGTTGATTAGCTGGTCAGGTGTCCGTAGAATGCATAGACTTCAGTCATTTTTTCTGATTTGAGCCAGAAGTGAATTCAGATAGAGCAATATACCTCCAACTTCTAGCTCAATTAAAGCGGAATATAACGTTGACCGTCTACATATTGGATATTATTTGCTATGCAAAACACTCCAGATACCAAACTTATTGTCATGGAGGATGTAGATCTCCATTCGGTAGGTCTCTCATGGTTTATGGAGAAAAACGTTCGCATCTTTCAATAATGCAATGGTACATACTCGTTGTAAGGATGTCGTATATCAGAATCAGTGAGTCGTGTTACTAAATGTTTCCGACATGGATCAATAGACATAATCGGCTTGGCACTGGCTCAAACTATCTGCGGGCATGGGGCACCGTGTTCTCGTTGCAGAGACCTCCTGCACAGTTTGCAGAGTACCGTATAATCACGTAAAAATAGTCACATAATGGAAGTTGTCAGCTGTGAAATCGATTAGGAGTAGATGACATGTGCATGTTGTTTGTTTCAAAGAATGGCCGACAACAGTCGGTATGATGGGTCACACTGACAAATGCAGTTCATATCCATGATTCCAACGAGTTAATCGCCGGGTTGATCACAATTAGTGTCAATGTTTCGTACAGCTGTTAAAAACAGAATCAGCTGGACACCATTTTGCGTTGCAGCGGCAAGTGAAATTCTGAGTTGCAAAACCATCGCTTATTAGAGTGTACTGGAAGAAGCTTGAAAAAGGTGGCCAGGAGGGGCTACCTCACACTATACGCGGATCAGTTCAACCAAAGCATGATCTGCATTGCACATTAGTTTGTGCAGTCGACGACGGCCGTCGTAAACCTGATGACAACCTGGCGACGAAGCAATCAGCTCGAAAATCTAATTAATCAGGGTATTCACGAGTCGTCTTTAGACAATGAACTCCCAGATCGTGGAATTCGTTAGCCACAACATTTGGGAACTTTTACCGCATTCCCATACATATATCATTGTTGTGAGCTTCGGTTTGTTTCTAATAGAAACGTGGACTTCTGAAGCACTAATACTGACGATCATAGGTGAGCCCTAGAAATAGAGGTGCGTGGGTTATTTCGTGAAATTTCGATTTGTATAGCCACCACCTAAGCTTCTGTAACTGGGGTTTCACCATTGTTATATGAACGTACTATTTCAGACCCGATCATGCTCATGCTATTTAGGAACGTATTGAAAAATGACAATGGAACTGTCTATTGGAACCAATTCTTGACTTGGGTGGTCAGTTCATCTTTGGATGTGCACGACGAGGGATACCACGGTAAGTGTGTCATAGCAGTACCAGGCCGATTTTTTCCAATCATTGCACTGGCCACCTTCCTTTCTTCACAAGTCAAACAGTGCACACTGCCAGTTAGCTTGACAGCAAAGAGCACTTCTCTGAGCGGGGTTTTTGATACAGTGGTGCTCCGACCATTGTAACAATATTAAGCTTTAGTCCGGTCAAGATCTTGAAGTGAATGTGGTGCCTGTAGCCGAAGCATACACAAAATATTCAGGGTGGTTCCTGTCGCCTTTATCATTGTTTGTTTTCACAACAGTTTCAGGAAAACAGGAAAGACTTTGAGAATCATTGTTTTCATGGCGCATGCTGCCAAAGCTAGGGTAAGATACTGTCATACATTGCATCCTGACATCCCATGTAAATTAGGACATTTCATGAGCAGATTGGGATATATGATAGGCTCCATCAGAATGTTTGCATTGTGATTCCGTAGGTAGCATACCAACTGACAGAATTGTGTGATTAATATGAATCTGGAGAAACCATTTTCGTCGCTATTTGTGAAAACATACCATATCTGAACGTGCATCAGTTTGACGGCGATTTTATGATTTGCCCTACTTGTTGCAATGAAACCACATTTTTGCCTGCAGCATCAGTTGATAGAGGGAATGCGTTGGAAGGGTTGTTTTGGGTGAATGGACTGTTACTTCCATTCAACAGGTTCACACATCAGGGGTAGATTGAGGTATACGCTTTACGACGCGAGTGATATCCAGAAGGAGAGAGAAGACTATTCAACCGCAAACCGGCAGACAACTGCAATTCGCCGTGGGAGTGGATTTATCAAACTGTCCGTCCGTATTCTGAACACACCCAGTAGATATAGACGTATCTGTTGCTGAGTGTGTCCTTATGTAATGATGCTTTTTGACCAGTAAATTCTTTGGACTGTATAGAAATTTGGTATTGCAGGAGAAGATTTTACTATCAGACTGTTTCCACTAAGACTATCAAGAATGTGATACACATTAGTATGTCCATTCAAAATTGTTCGCTTCTGACGTGCTACATTTTTGTTCGACAACTCTCTACTGTGGTATTTAGACAGACAGAAATTGGGGGTAATTGATAATGTTAAGATATTTAAGAAAATGAAATTTTAGGAGACAATGGAATTTGTTAGATATAAGTCCGTCTTTCAGCAGAAACATTGTAAATTCCTATTATGTATAATTGCATCTGTTGAGAAATGTGCCCTTGTATACTGATACTTTTCGACCAATAAATTCTTTAGACTTTAGACTTGAGGTCGTTTGCCCAGCTTGGTATTTATGTTGCCAACTTCCCATCACCAAGCAGTCTGATATCACCAGCGCTTAAGTGCTGTCACTCCGGAAACCGTTGAAGGAAAATCCGGAACCAAATAACTGCTTGAAAGTGGGACACATATGCAATGTCGTGGAGCTGTTTGTCAACATACTTCATCCTAAGTTGTCAAGTCTATGAACAGTTTAAATGAATTCCAATGAGTTTGCCCATATCCGGATTTATCGCCGAGGTGGTCATGCAGAGATAAGAGAATTTCGCGACCTCATAGATCAAACCACACCTTTGGACACAATATGTCAACGAGACCTTCGTGGTCCTTAAACACTGGACAACAGAAAACATACACAGACAACACAACGATGTTTCTAGTAATATTGAAATGATGACGGACTGAAATCGACAACGAGTTGACGTTCTTGGAGTTACCAATCAATGGCAAACTCAGTGTAACAATGAGGACATCAGTTTGTCGAAAAGAAACATACGGCAACTAAGGCCTCAGTTTTCACAGCAACCATCCAGTCTGCCAAAAAAGAGCTTCATTCGAACCGTGTTTGCAAGAGATGAACCACACAGCAGAGATCAGAAGAAAGGTGTGTTTGTATCGAGTATTCATTCGCAACGGATATCTACGAAATTTTGTCAGGCGGAATTTGTTGCAGAAGGAGAGACAGTCAAGGCCTACGGAATCATCAACGAAACGAAATGTACTGTCGTAACTGTCTAAAGAGTATCAGAAATGATTGCAAGGCTTCTGAGACCGCACGACGTCGCGCTAGTGCACAAATCATAGATAACTTTACGAAAATTGCTATTAAAACCAAAGGCACAACTCAATTCACTGGCAGAAAAACTTTATAAGCAAAAACCAAAGTACTGTCTACGAACAACATTACGTCTGGTAAACAGGAGGAAATTTATTAACACGGATTTGTTAACGCGAAACAACCATCATGAAACACGGTCAACCTTCCTTGATATTCGACCATGAGGATAAATCCAGACACATTGTCAACCTGAGCACCTCAGACGTCCTTACTCAAGCATAGAGCGGACACGCAAGAGTATTTCTGGAAACAAACACTTCGAGTCTAACAGCATCTATGGGCCAGTGTAGACCAAAGACTTGAGAAGATGTAAACGGCGCCAAGTCAAAATACCGACAAACACGATTGCAGCAAACTGAACGGATCGGACCAGTGAACAAAACCGGACGATGGATAATCAGTCAAACGAAGTTGTGTCCCAACCAGTCAACGGGCAAGGACTATCAAATCAGGCTCTAGGTGAAATTTCAACAGCAGCAAGTAACAGCCAGCCGGACTCCGGATCAAAGTTTCGAGAGGTCTAGGAGTAACCACTCGGGCCTCAGGTCAAATTTCGAGTACAACATGAAGCAGTCAGTGGTAATTCAGGTCAAAATTCAAAACAGCAGGAAGTGATCAATAAGAATTCGTGGCATGAAGTCACTCTACTCAGTTATGTAAGTGCAGTTATCCACCACACTGCATCCATCCCCAGGCTCAAACCTATATGTTGAAACTTTGACACACTGATGATGTCACTTAGTCTAGTGATGCAACGCATGCAACCTAAATGTCAGGCACAGCAAACATACCAATATCTAAATCCTCAACTCGAGGTGCGAAAGAGAGCAACACTGTTTCCGGCTATCAGAAACCTTTGAACTTTTTTCAGAGTCCGATGTTACAGAAGGTTTAAATATCAAACCCTTTGCAGTGAGAAGAGAAAGATTATAATACATGTTGGGATGTCCGTTCTTTTGAGGTGCGGCAATTTTTGCGTAAAAACTCCATAATGTCGCACTCAGATCGACATGGAGCGGGTTACTTGATAATGCTAAGGCAATTAAGAAAGAGGAATCCTGACAGACAGCAGAGTGTGTTGTGAATAAATTCTTTTTCAATGTGACCAACGTAAAAGCCATTGCGGATACACTAGTTTTAATGGAATTACTAGGCTTAAATCTGGAATAATTGAAGGTGCTCTATAACCTAGCAACATTTTTTCACCCACTGAAGGTATGTTCCTCCCTTATTCAGGATTGACCAACAATTCACATAAACAAGGAGATCGCATTCAATTGTACTACTTCATGTACACAAACCTTAATCAAGCGATGCTCGAGTAATTCTGCTGTTTCCTGACGTGATATAAGTATTTCACACCTGTGCCTGCGGCCGTGTGCAGTTAGTGTTCCCCTGAGTCTGGCTGTAAAACGGACCATTGCATTTCTGGTTTATATTAATCCCTCTCTGGTCTATTCTGAGAGCATGCTTCTGATTCCTTTGACGGAAACACTGGTTTTCTAATATTGTTCGATTTCACGTCGGTACAGGTAGCGAGTGAATCGCCGGTCTATATTTTGTGCTGGAGCCAAAAACATTGATCGTCTGAACATGCGTTTTACGTGGTTTTGAACTATCAAGGTTGTCAACCTAGCAGTAGTTATTGCTATGTTTTATCTCGGTATAGATGTGCGTGAACATACACCAGTGTCTAGTTGTTTGGCTTCAGATCGATGTGAACCGTGATATTGTACAGGCGCACCGAATCCTAATGCACATTTCTAGTGTTCATGATTTATTTTGACCTCGTGCGTAGCACAAGTGAATACATCAGGTTAGAATACATAGAACTGTGCTTGGTCACGGGAATAACTGGAGTACTGTTGCTTTTCGGTAACCTGTGCGGAAGTTAAAATTTATGTGATCCGTTAAAGACTAGCAATTGCATTTAATCAAGCCAGAAGTGGTATGCAGAGTCGGGTAAAAGAGTACTGTCTGAACACGATTTTTGTTGAGAGCGCAACTCTGAGAATTGATGAAACTGGGAAACTCAGTTGCGTTTGTAAGGTGACTTGAAGTACCTCTATCAGTGCAGAAAGAATATATGTATTGCGATCTGTTAACATTTCGTTTACTCTCATCAGTCGGAAACGTAAAACATGTAAGTTATGTATAACAGACATGTAGAGACAAACAGAGTACGGAGACGCACACAATCACACCAAGCTATTGTCATCATTACCACGGCAACCCCATGGGTTGCTTCAACCACTTTTGTGCACATAGCGCCGGCTGGTGAGTTCTAATCAGCATAGCTTTTCTAAAGGACAACCGCTTCGGGTTTTGATGACGTTGCAGTATTTTGAATGATCTAAATGGGTTAGCCTGTTGACTTGTTATCATGAGAGGCTTGGCAGCCTATGATGCGAGTAACAGATTTACGGGTTTGAGATTGTTGTGTAATGGGTTGTTTTGACCAGTTCGGGACGTGTTCTGCCACTCGGTCTGTTTTGCCTATATGGATGTCATCGCAGCAGCCAGTGAACCGACAGACAACGCGAGAGACAGAATAGTTAGACAAATTGCGTTCGCAGTTGTGTAGATCGGGTTCTTTGATAGTTGGAACCACGCGTATTCGGGCAGCCGCGTAAGTAGTGGATAGGGCAGATTTAAAATAGTGCCTGATGTCGTTTGTCGAATGACCTCCTTTCAATTGCAAAAACAGGAATATATCTTTCTCAAGCTGAACATCACTGAAATTTGATCACAGCCTTCGCATTTAGATAGAATTTCCAGCCAGCCGGTGTTTTTCGAAAAGAAACACTAGACTCGAGTTCCGCTCTCATTAGAGCCCTTCAGTAGTGCATATCCTTGCATCGGACGGCATTTGAACTCCGGCCATCCCAATCATGAGGCAATCGTGTTGACCACTGCGCCACTGACCTCACGTTACGCACGACCGATTTATCAAATCTGAACGCTCAACCACTCTCGCTTGTGAGCAGTGTTCCGGTTGCCCGATCGTCTCGAGAGGAGATACAGTAACTGTCCTGTTAACTCCAATCGATAACCTTGCGATTAGGACATCCGAGACAGGTGGGGATCACTGATCTCGTTAAACCTGCAAGGTGCAGTCCTCAACTCGGTTGCCTCATGATTGGAATGGCCGGAGTTCAAATGCCGTCCGATGCAAGGATATGCACTACTGAAGGGCTCTAATGAGAGCGGAACTCGAGTCTAGTGTTTCTTTTCGAAAAACACCGGCTGGCTGGAAATTCTATCTAAATGCTAAGACTGCTATCAAATGAGAACGACTTCCTGTCAGTCACTTATTTCACTAGCAACAGCATTTATAGGGCAGTTGCTAAGCCTGTGAATTCTGCTGCAATTGTTAACCTCGTGTAGCAATGCATCAAACGTTAGTACATATTGGTAACTCATACATGAAGATGGCTTGCACTAAAATTCATGTTTGTCGCGCTAGTAAAACTTCGTCGATTGTAGCAGATATAACTAATTCTTCGATTTTTACCCATTTACATGAACAGTATCGGTTTGTGGACGCGTCTGCGCTGTACATCTGAACCTTCAAATGAGTGATCGGACGAGTGTGTGGTTAAATCGTTCATTCTTAGCGACGTACAATCAATGATTTTTTTCGACTCATATATGGTTGGATTAATCGATGTGTTGTTGAACGCTGGGCCAGTGAACCGTTGTTTGTAACTATTCAATCAGTCAGGTTGTCCACCGTCTATCAGCTTATCATATGCATACCAAAATGTGTAAATCCTTCTATTTCCCAACCAGCAAGTGAGGCTTTAAAGCAAGTTATTCGCAGAGGAGGTAAAAGTCTGCAGATGAGACTGAGTCCTACTGAACAGCTGAATTAAAATAAACTCGTGACTTCAAGATTTTGGCTGAGTACAACGACGAGATACGCGAGGCCAACAGCCATGAGTCTTCCAGTAAAAGACCTCTGCAGACAGTTTATTTGCGTTACCGTAACACAAGTTTACGCGCTTCTTATGCAACTAAATCAGTGATGTAATAGTGACAAACGGGAAGCACGGCAGATGGCACACACACACACTTAAAAGTGTCAGTGGGTTTGACGATGAAAATATACAGTCCATGTCTTAAACATCTTACACGAAATAGGTCAACAAGAAGAATTTTACTTCCAAAAGAAGCATTCAGCTTTTGGAAGTAACGTACAACGAGTCTACCAAAAAACAAGCTATTAATCAATAGATGTCTGGGAGAGCGAAGACGTACACAAGGGTACGTATAATATCTTGAGAGGGACAAATTACAACTTAGTAAACAGTGTCCAATAAATCATTAACCAATTTTCGTACGTTCATCTAGGCGCTATTTATGATCATACAAGAAGATGGATTAAAGTCGTCTCTTAGTCTGATCCGAGTCAACAGTCCACCAAATGGTTTTTCCTTCCGTTTTTCCGGCCTTCTACTTTCCGTCACATGACGGTGTTTGGGAAAAGTGTGAAAAGTAATATTGTACATCAAATTTTCGGTACACCTTTTGTTATGAATTACTGCAGCTAGTCTGTTTGAGGGCAATCAAGTCGATCCAATACATCTAGTTTGAAAAACGTCACTGGGTTTTGTAAATCATCAAAATTATCCTCGTACTGAAAGGAGAAGACATTTCTTCTATATGATTATCATTAGCATGTTTTGCCCTAATATATACAAAAAATGTCGGGTTCTATTCACTTTTGAGAAAAACAAACTTAAACCACACGAACGATCAGACAGATACTACGTGCTGCGCTGAATGAACACGGTGCACACACTGGTCCTATTTTCGGCACTTCCCACACAACGCGAGCCAGTTTGTTACCTGTTTCGTCTAGTCGCAAGATTATTTTTTACCATACAAGTCCGACTGGCCAATGACGTTTCGAATACTTTCCAGTTTTGTCGTCTACCTGCAGCAGTTTTGGCTGCCGGTGTGACGATAACTACCGCCTACCTCCAGATTCTTGTATTTAAGGTTCACTCTCTCAGTTTATGTTGCCAAACGAAAGATTTGCGTCGTGTCCCTGCCCTCATTGCTAGGATTCAATGACTAGTGTTTGTGTCAACATTGGTAAATTAATCAAAGATACTTAAGTTAGATCGGTTTTTGTGGAATGCGCGAACGAAATGACTATTTGTGCAAGACGGTCTTGTTACTTTAATCGTTGTTTAAAAAACATCATGGAGAAAACTATGCGGGGCCCCATTTATTGACACTAACTCGTTGGCGCCGTATTTGTTTTGCAGGTAGAGTAATCTCACGACAAACCAGTGAGCCTAGGTTTTGGTTAACGAGACTTACACACAGTTGTGTACAAAATAAAGAACTGGTCGCGGCAGACTAAAGCGGTTACCTCGAAATTGTTGTGATTTTGTCAGCTCGTGACCTAACCTCACTGCAACGGAGCCCGTGCAACGAACAATTCATTTTGGAGTTTCTGAGCACTTTATGCAATGTGGAGTTTGAGTGTATGAGGTAGGGAAGATGGGGTTGACGAGGTCCCAGCAACTGCAGCCAAGAATATAAGAGTCGTCCAAATTGTGCAACAGTCCTAATGTACTGTTACATGTTAATGTAAAGGACGTACGAAGTGGTGAGAACAAAACTGCTGATACCAGTAACAATCCGACTGAAATATAGCAAACGACAATCGGTAACATTTGAACCCGATCGAACAAAAAGTGCATCGGGGCCAAAATCAGCGTACCAACTCATTCTTCTAAAGGTTCTCCTTTTCAATCCAAAAGCACTTCGTGGTAGTGTGGAAGTGTCCTTAGTACATAAAGGTTTGTTTTAGTTAATCTTCAACAACCACAACGCTAAACTCTGTGCTCACTCAAGATGTCAGTTGATAGGGTAAGACGTATGTATTTTAAGCGTCAAGCTGAATGAGCAACCTGAGCAAAACAATACAGTACTGCCTTCAAAAACCAGAAGCCTGCAAAATATCAAAGATCGTTCGTCGCTGAAAGACTGTTGAGTGTTGATTGGAATACACGGTGGAACAATTCTTTTAACGTAAAGTGGCAAACAGAGGATTTTCAAGAGAAACGAAAACAACTCCTACAGACTAGTGATTGAACACGGTCTCTCAGCAGAATGCTTAAAGCCACCAAAGCCGAGAACAAGCGTTAACCAGTCTTACCAAGAAAAACATACTAAGGTGTAAAAGATGAGAGCAGATTGTCTGTTTGAACAAAACGCCTGTCCAATAGCTTAAATAATTACTGCGGAAACACCTGTGGTCGTACTAAAAAATAACGAACGAATTCAGAAGCAATTTATGGAAGCTGCGTCAGAGGGACGGACAAGAACATTGGATAATACAAGCGACGATCAGTGTTCAGTGATACACACCGTCAGAAATACACCAAAATGGAGCACATTGTGACCAAACTACCAGAAGCGCTAGCACAAAATGTGCCTAAGAGCCAAGAGAAACAAAAACGATACCTCATCGTTAGGTCAGAGGAATTCACAGAACTTGTCATCAATTCTCAACCGAGCAGAACGCTGAAAATCGTGAAGGACGAACCTGTGATTTCGGTCAATGCCCCGTCCATTTTCATATCGTTCCTCCATACACTGTCAGGAGAAACCTTGCAATAACTAGCAGAAAATGAACGCGAAGCAAATGGATATCTGAAACGTGAAAGCGTCGGTGAACTTTTGAAGCCATTTATCCACATAATTTGGATCCAAAGGCAAAACGTACAATCACTTAAAGGGAATTCAAGAGAAATCCATTCACCTGGATTCCTTTCTGGAGGTGTTCGTGTTACCGATCAGTACAACCATCCGAAGGAACTCGGATGACTTGACTCAGTCGAGTGCACAGCGGCTACAGACTAACGCGGCTTTATCGAATCTTGCATTAGTCACACCTGTTTGTGCTCTCAGGTAAATGTGGATGGTGGCCGTCTGTTACATTTAGTGTAGCGTGTTCCACTAAAGCAGTCAAAATGGAGAACATGGCAAGAGTTTCCATGTGGAAGTAATTCTACCCTTCGTACGGGAGCTCAAACTATTGCGGAATTAAACTGAACGTGAAGATAAGCCGCAAAATAACTCATAATGGTTGCCACGTAAAGTATTTTGGTGATGCTAGTAAACGACGATGAATCATAAACAGCTTTATGTCCGTATCCTGTGGATGATCTGCATTCCTTTTCATTAGCATATTCTCACGAATAAACACGCATGGGTTGCAAGTTGCAACGATTGCATTAAACACAGATTGTGTCTCGTCTTCTGTTGTTTCGTTTGAACATACTTTCACAGCCATGTCTATCAGACAACCGACTAGATTTCTTCTTTGTCTCACTGGCACAAAAATATTGAAGTTTTAATATTGGCCCATCCAGGTTGTCTTATGATACACTTCTTGTTTGTGTCTTGCTATTCTCGCGATATGACATGAGGACGACTTAGAACGCGACACTTGAACGTGAATCAGATTACCAGTGTGAGGTAAATATCTTTGTGAACAAAGATAAAGTAAGATGGTTTTCCATTAACACTTTTCAACTATGCGGATAACACCACACTTACAAAGAGTGATATATATTCTGGTCTAGCTGTAAAGATATCAAAGAGTTATGAGCCCAATGGCAACCTCACTGCTGATTCGCCTTTCAAGTGTATGATTCACCTGACGGCTTAAATTGAACGCTGTATGTGCAGTGATACATAGGGTGCTGTTTTGGCTGTTCTACTGGTATTCCCATAGTGGTATCTTTTCTGTCAATGTAATGTACAAAGAACCTGATCGTTTCACTTATTGGAATATCATTAAAGTAATATATACCATGCGACGTGAATAGAAACTTAAGTGTTACTTTCAGCAGATTTATGCAAAGGTGAAGAGTAAAAGCTAAGCACGTACATCTAAGAATTTCTCAGGGAACCAGCTTGTCAGATATCACATCATTCAGTCAGTTTACCCAGATTAGATATTCATCCGGAATCATCTGAGTAGGACAGGAACACTTCATTTCCAAAAGTATCAGAGTATCTTTGTCAAATAGCTCTTTGCTACGAACGAACATGAAGTCTCCTTAGGTGTAATCCATCCTGAATAGTGAAAAACAAGCACCCAACAAACCATACTCATATTTTAAAAAGTACCGGAAATGAACTCAAGTCTCTCGCGATCACAGTGCATTACAACAACACACAACTCAATAGCAAATATACGAAGCATACCGTCAAAACGAAAACAGAAATCCAAATCACCGGTTCAAGAAAACCAATATACAACCTCAGTTTCAATGAACGCAGCAGGCTTTACGTTAATCTGACCAGAAAGAACCTACGTGTTAACACAAAAACACGAGTTAACCGCCAGTAAACACGATCAGTTCAGCCCTATTTCCATGCACGTCGATCGAATGGAACCGATCTTTCGGTATGAAGGACGTAGAAGCTCTTTCTCAGGCAAATATCGAGCGAGCAATTGAGGCTGTGAAATTCTGTTATTGGTCAGTCTATTGGATAAGCCAGCACGCTGATTCAGATCAGGTCCATCAGCCAATTTTAGAGAAGGACTTGAGGACACACAGAGTAGATGATGAGGAAATGACAATGTGTAAGTAAACAGATCAACATGTGTATGCAGAACAATTTCGGGGATTTACGTTGTTTCAAGTGGAACGCCAACAACTCTAACCGACTTCGATGTGGGCCAGCAGAATGTGGGGGAAACGACCAATTGTGAGTGGTGTTCATTATGAATTGCCATATATATATATATACATGTATGTTACTTCAGTGTTTAATGGAAGAGGGTGGCTAAAGAACTAATTTCAAACTTCAAAGAACAGCGTGCAAAGCACGATCGAATTTTGAAAGAAACCGTACGGGCTATATACAATTTTAGGTCGTACGATCATACACAACAATATTTAACTGAATAGACTGAAGGTCCGAAATGCACGAAATATTATATCGGCTTGTCCTTCAGAAAGTTGTTCTGTCATTTTATACGAAAGTTTGAACATTCACTATCCTTCCTAAGGTCGCTGCTGAAACCAAGGCGCACTGATCCGTTACGCTGCTAACTGTAATCATTTTGACAAGCTCGGCAACAAACGGGTCACCCGGAAGCCTATGATTAGCATAAGAAAATGCATGAGAGCATTCCGTAAAAACAACGGTAAACCTGGCATTGCTTAATACGTATTAGACTGCGGGATGCCTAGACTCCTGAAGGACAGCTCGTTTGTCTCAGTGTTAAGCACAGGCTGTGTTGCCTAGTATCTAACTCGAGTGGTGACTGCGTTCAATTTTCGAGTCAAAGTCACTCTGATGCCTACACCGAAGACAATGAGAAGGTGGCTTGAGGTTTTGGACTGATTATTCTGCCGTTGTGGCCTGTACCCTAGAGAAAATCCGTGTAGTTCGTTTTTCGGCTGAATAACTAAAGACGTTAGAATGCAAAACTGCTTTGAGGTGGGTGGGACGAAATTGCAGCGCTTTCGAAGAATGGCTTATCAGCCGACCTATGTCCAATCGATGTAGTGAAAACCTAAATTAAAATTATAAATGCGTCATGCTAATCCTCTGAAGAATTATGTCACGCCGCATGACTGTATCGGAGCCTTCTATTTCCCATTGTGTACTGACTGCTTTTTATTAAAGCCTGTTCAAATGTGGTTAAACGTATGGACATCCGTGCACAAAATTTCAGTACTTGTTGTTCACGTGCAGCAGAAATCGAGGGCTGCATGGAGACACTGCTAGAGGTAGGTTGCGAGTACAAGTTCGCCGTGGGGTATGTCCTGATAGGACCAAATTTATCAATGATTGTTCATAAATATTTCTAACAGAGTGTGGCAACTTGCGAGCCTCTGACAGACATGAGAGCACTGGGAAGCGTCCCAAATCACTCTTGAGTACCAAACATTCAGCATTTAGGACAGCGCAGAGGTGAATTCGTTCACACTTTCAAACGGTTTGAGTACTATAAGAGTGAGTGATTACGTGAGTTACATTGTTTGATCTTGGTTTAGAACAACTCGTGGCATACGCATGGTTGAGTACTTGGTGCAGACCAACTCATCTCAGGGCATACCGTTCTCGCGAGTGTAATCGATACACCCACTTAACATGAATTCTTAGATATATGTGGTGGGCCTGTTTTCTTCCTTGATAAACATTCTGTGAGCAACAAAATAGCGTGCTATGTATATCTGTCTTGCTATACTCAAGGATGCAGCATTTGTCCGAATCTTCCTTCCAAATAATAATCATGCTCCAATTTCGTAGTCAATTTCACTGCATTTAATCCTTTCTAATTTCGTCGATTTGGGTAAACACACTCAAGCGAATATAATGTTTTACTGGCATCGAAGTCGTTGTGCATTCATTTTGCTTTGATGACTGAATTGAATTAATACAGACCATTACAATTGAGGTATGTAGATATTTGTTGTGGACCTTCAGTTTGACTACTCGATAGCACCACATATCTTCAAACAAGACTTATTTACAATTTGGTAGTCTTTGTTTGTCAGAGGCTTGTCGATCATAATCAACTTGTCAATAACATGGCTCTGTGTGTTTTAGACAACTGCCATACGTTTGGTCAACTCAAGTGTACTCGTCATTCCAGTCTATACAGTGTCATTCCTGCTAGATGTGACTTAAGGAATTTTGTTTACATGAATCCACTCTGGCAGATTGCGTATCCAACTACACGCTGGTAGTGGAACGCTAGAGATCAAAGAAGTCATGAATGCACTGAGGTGATGAAATTGATTAACATGGCCCCGGGAAAGAACACACCTC
>QNGE01007686.1:0-21414 GCA_008508345.1 Paragonimus westermani | reverse complement strand
AAAGTTGATGAGTCTTGTTGCGCGTGAGGTAACCATACAGTAAGGGGGCGGGGGTGGTACGCAAGTCGTTTCTCATCGTGTTTCAGATACCTAACAATACTAATGACAGAACCTCGTGCCACGAAAGACTTTTGCTAACAGCTAGCGAACTTTCCAATTGCCGATGGAACCGTTCAACTAACCCGCTGGCTGCCGGGTGGTATGCTATTGTACGTATCCGACTGCAGCTTAGTGCGTTGAGAACTGGCGCGAGGGCCGAATCAGTATGTGCTCCGGGATCAGTGGTCACTATTGCGAAGCAACCAAACTGCGCAACACAACGTTTCAAGGATGCCCGCGCGAAAGTTTCCAACGAGCAATTTGAAAATGGTGTAGCTTCCGGCCAATGTGTGATTCTGCCCGAAAACGGTAAGATATACGTACACTCGGTCGAGGGTGCGAATGTCTGGCGGGGTCGGCATGCAGTCGATAAAAACGCTCATCAGGGGCTGCAAAATTCTTCAGTGTGGGTACGCGTGTGACGATGAATTTCAGACCGTTGGTGGCGTATGCACGATTTGGCCTATGTGCGGACGTCGCGATTGACATTGCGCCAGACGAAGCATTGGGTGGTCATTTTGAGTGTTGAACGTATGCTCGGGTGGGACATGTTTTGCAACGTGTCGAAAATTCGGCGACGGAAAGTCAACAAAATAGCCGGATGAGGACTGCGTTGCGAAATATCGCAGCTAATCATCTTTTAGGATGAAATTCTTGGAACGCTTTCTAGCTTATGGGAACTGGGTCGGGTAAGTTCTATTTCCGGATCGGTGTCCTGCGATGGCTGCCAAATCGACTGAGCTGTTTGTTGTAGCATTGATGTGCGAGAGAGCATTCACGACTGGGTTTGCGTTACCTGAAATGTGATGGATATCGGTCGTGAACTGGGTGATATAATCCAGGTGTCGGGTTTCTCTGAGGGTATATCTGTCGGTTATCGGGCGTAGAGCATTTGGTGGACACCGAGGTACACCACTAATAACACTACACTGCGAATCAGTTGTTTGGATGAGAAGACTAGTGGGCACTACTCGCGACCGAGTTGTAAAAGCCCTCTCTACAGCCACGTTTGCAGCTCGGAGCATGGTGCCGGATTCTGATCGCGGATCTGTCACCGAGCTCGGGATGACAACTTGCACTTCGAAGGTCAAGTCCTTCGAGAAAAATAGACGACTGTTTGCTTGGTCTGTGGCTGTCATCACTGAGACACACTTGCCCGCTATTTTTGAACGTTTGTTATCACGATGTCTACATGATGATCGGCATCGTCTAACGTTTTCACTGTACGCCTCACGGTATTAACAGCGTTCGCTACTCTTAATTCTAGGCGATGATAAGGCACGTGCCGAAAGAATTCCGGACAGTGACCTAATACGTTGAATGCTGGCGCGAATATACGCCAGCTTCCACCTCGACTGAGTTATCTCGGCGTCTGGCCCCAAAGGATTGCGTTCACGACATCTCAGTGCTTTGCGCAGGTTTGCTGTTTCGAAGTATTTTGTGGTCAACAAGTTATCGGTGGGGCTGTTGGAGGTAACTACTCGCCCAACTAACGCCGACGGTGCCGTGCTCCGGAATCGTACATGTATTGCATCGACCAAAGCCGCTGGGTCACTCAACGGGTGCGAGGCCAACATGGATAATAGCCCCTGTATTCACTCAGACAAGCGTTTTATTCACAAGTCTTGCAAAAGGGACAGGCAATTGCGATTCGCCTACTGCGTATCGCATTTCTCGAGGACTAACTGATGGCTTCTCGTCACCCATATGTAACCGTTGAAATAGCTGTTCCAGGTGCATCTTATCAGACGGCCGCGTCTCTCTAAGAATCGTTTGCTTTGCCGACTCTTAACGATCTGTTTTTGAGCCTAGTAAGATACCACTAACCGAGTTCAGCACATTTCGGGGAAGGTGCGGTACAAATTGCGAGAACTTGTCCGAGTCACTCGTTATACGCCAGTTGCCAAACCCTAGTTCCAACACGGCGAACCACATCTGGGTTGAGATCCCCAAAAGCAGGGACAGCTGACGTGATTAATGACACGAAAGACAAAGTTTCTGAATCAATCTCCTTGATGTCCATTGCGATTAGGCAATTGGAAACCGGATATAATAATTTAAACTTATCAACTTGTGCACTATACGCACTCAAACCGTAGTACGAAAGGAGGGAACTGTACTCAGTTGTACACTGATAAATGGCTTAGACGGGATCACCATTTGTAGAATCAAATGAACCAAACCTGATCGGTCACGAATAACGCAACGAGTGAACAAACGGTATACTGGTAACACAGGAAGTCGATGTGACAGTGAGCAAACAACGAGACGGAACGACAAGGGAGCACGCAGCAGAGACGTACGTTTGTTGGAACTGATCTAACAGGAAAATACCCAGTCATCACAGTGAAAATCAGGACTCGGCGCGTTGACCCTGTGTATTGCTTTCGACCCTGGAAAACAGAGTGCAACGAGGAAAACGTCAAACTAGTGAGGCGCGGGGTGAATTCTGCTTTTATCACTGGGAGGGCTATTGCAAGACTGTAAGGTTGATTAAAACAACAGTAGGTAAAAGACCAAAAACGTTAAAAATGTACAAATGGATGCGACTATCAGAGATATTACTTATTACAGGGGCCATTCGTTCGAGTGCGCGAGGTACTTGTCGTTATGGATACTCGTTCAGACAAACGCTTGGGCAAATGCAATTGTGAGAAAATGCTAATGACAATCACAACTCTAACATGAGTGGCGATAAACAGATCGAGCCAATGCAACAGTGGAAGTCAGCGTAAAAGAGGACATTCGTTGTGTCTAGCCAATTCTTAAATCAGAGGTGGTAGAACCAAAGTTTCGAGGGATACAACACACAACCGTAGCCCTTCCCACTGACAGTATGTGAACATTCAGAGTCGTTAGACTCTGAGTCTGATGATGAACATGGGGAACTGTTTTTGTACTACGATGAATATTCCTATAATTTTAATATCTGGGAGCAATTGTCTAACTCTACACTACGGGTGCAGATGGTTTTTCCAGAGACTTGTGAAGATAGTACAGAAATGTTAAAGTTTCGTGATCTGTTGCAAGTGATTGAGAGTTTGGAAGATTTCTGTGATTTCTTCTAGGAAACCAACACAATCCAAATGTTCCACGTTGGATCTGAGAATACCTGAGTTTGGCTTCTGATAGACGTGGAGAAATGGATGTAACAGGTATGTCACATTAATCAAAAGCCGCTCCCAATTCAGGGGCGGGAGCGTCAGTAAGTTCAGTTGAATGATCCTCGGCAGAAAACGTTTTTGAAACAGCGGTGGTCCGGGCTTGATTGAAGGAATCATGAGGCCTCAGTTTCATGATCAATGGACCAAAAATTGGGGATAAGATGTGAATAATATGGAAGTGCATCAAAGAAAGGATAGAGTTATTGTAAATTGGTTGGTGAGTGTGCATTTTCTACTGGAACCAGGCGTTGTAACTCTGGTTTGAAACCATTGTATTCAACAGCACAATGGAGGCATGAGGATGAGATTGAAATATTACAATTCTTCGGGTTATTGACTACGGTGAAATCAAAATATCTCTGCACCAGACAGAGCTGGTGATGATCATGGGTAGATTTACCAGGAGAATAAACAATAGCAGCGGCTTCATTAGTTTCAATATCACTTTTATCAGTCGTATTCATGGCACTCTTCAAAACGGCTGAAGAAACATTCGAACCGAAATGTGTAAAATCGTATGAATACAATCCGAATCGCTCATTAATCACTGTCAAGCTGGTTGTCACTTCATCATGTAGCATTTGATGGTGAGCTTATTCTAAATCGATTTTTAGAAAAAATTGAGGACCTGACAAAAATGAGGTATACCTTCCTAGTCCTTTCTGAGCAAGTACTTTGTGGCAGGTGCGTATTGAAACACGGTCGCATTGGCGAGTTTCTTATTAATAAGAAATACGCTCTTCTGGCTACCAATCGGCTAAAGCTTCTCAGAGGACAACTGTGTAACTGAGCTTGCCTGCTGTGTCTCTGTGTATGGAGAATTGTCCTGTTCCCTATCTCCAACAATTGAGCGATAAACCTCAGGTGACCCACATTGATGACGACATCAAAACCTATTTGAATGTTTTCGATGTTCCTGCTTCAGTTCACTCTTTATGTGCCTTTTTCCTCTAAGGATTCCCCTGATCTTCACAGCGACGTGTCTGGGATTGTTGAGTTATCTGCTGTATCATATGATTTTGGCATGCTTGCGGTCCCTAGAGCTGAGCAGAAACAATGCCCAGGGATGGCTCTAGGGTCGGTGGCAGCCCCACCGGAGAAGACGTAGTGTGTACCTTAACTCCCTGACCTTGCCCCAGCTATAACTCGTTGTTCGCTTGAGAGAAATTTGATGTTGGATGACAGCCTTATCGAAGAAGAAATGCGTCAAAGGGAAGAGGAGCTAAGGTTTATGAAGGCATAACTAGAATTTAGCAAGAGGTTGGAGAAAAGGTCCGTGTTTGGTAAAACTGATGGGCCAGCCTGGAGGATGAATGCAAACGTCCTCATATCTGGCTCGTAATATGAGCCTCCTACTTGCGGGTTCCAAGGGAGCTCCATGGAGCAGTATATGCGCCACTTAGTTATCAGTGTGGGCCTGCCCAAAATCGAGCTAGAACCCTTTGAAGGATCACCCTTGAAATTCTATAACTTCGTGTGAAATCTCGAACTTAACGTGGCTAACAAACTAGATGATGGAGGACGGAAATTATCTTGCCTCTTTTATTATTCTAAGGGTCGAGCTAAGGCAGCTATCGAACATTGCGTATTGCTGCCTAGCGAATTTAGATTCACTGAGGCGACCGGAATATTGAGGTGACGATCTGAAAGTCCGCATGGGATTATTCAGGCTATCACTAAGGACGCATTTAGCGGTCCGAGGCTTCCCAAAGGGGAGAGTGAGGGTCCTCAACGTTTAGTCACTCAGATGAAGGGTTTTCAGTTGACGCTGTCCCAACTGAACCATCCATCTGAGTTAAGTTGTCCAACCAACCTTCTGCGTATCGTTGATAGACTTTCTCGCTCACTGCAAGAGAAGTGGGCTGAAATGGCTAGCCCTGTTATAGACACTGGTCGAGAGTCTACTTTCAACTACTTACTTGAGTTTGTAAAGAGGCGGATCTCGATTTCCAGTAACATCTGGTCAACTCATCGCCCGTTCAGTTCAGGGCCGCATCGGTGGAAATGAGTCCGTGTGCTTCCACGAGGATAACCAACGGCGGCCGCACGTGTCAGCCGTCGTCGGAATGGCAAATGAGCCACACCAATGCGCAGTACGTGGTGACGATCATGAGTTGCTGTCATGCTGGTGATTTGAAGGCATGTCATCAGATGGTAAACGCGAAGTTCTAAGAAAGTGTAAACGATGTTTCCAAACCACTCAGCCAAGTTTTGCAAAGTCCGTATACATTGTTCACGTTCTCTATGTGAAGGGCGACATAACACCCTGATGCACGAGGACCGAGCCCCTTCTGAAACTGGGGTCGAATCGAAGGAGTCAAGCCGTGGAGCCACCTCTTTCCATGAGAGAGGGGTTCGTTCAGGTTTCGTGCCCGTCAGATTACTGGGGGAACTCGGGACGGTTGAAACCTATGCCCTCCTAGAAAAAGGGTCCGATACTGATAATAACGATACTAATGGGATATTTCCTGGTGCAGTTGTGAGAAACACACTCAGGAGAACGTGATCAACGTACAGACTTCTGAGCATATACATATTTGAACAACAAGTTTGAAAATTGTACAATGAGTCAGCTATGTGAGTAGAGCAACAAAACAGACAAAAACAGACATTATATGAAGGGAAAATTCAAGTTTAGGCAGAAAACTTTGAGATTCACAGTTCTGAGAAGATAGTGCTTGGGGTCTGCAAAACCCAATAAAATAATTGGTTTGTTACATCAATTGAGACTCCACAATGTGCTCGCTGGCCTGATGCTCAAGGTCATGCCAAAAAACGTTGGTTGGAGGATGGAGAAGGTGTATTGGCGAAGAATGTGATCAATATTCCATGTGGATAGTCCCGGGAAAATGTGCAGGAAATTTTTCATGATGTGAGCGAAGTGGGGACGCATATACTCTCGCGGGGAACGCATGGACCTCTCGACCGGACGTCATTCTTCGCTCAACTTCCTAAGAATTTCGAGGAGCTCGCGATGTGCCCAACCACTGCGGAATTTTAATTGTCTGGGCGGGGTGGGATGTTTTCTCGAGCGGGATATATCAGTGAAACCAAGAATGGAGAGTGGAATCATGCGATAAATGGGATAACGTGAAACTGGCTATGTGAGCCATGACGAACAATGGAACAAGTGATATTCTGGCATAACCTTCTATGTGACGTTAATAGCATTGTGTTGATTGATGAAATATATATCACATGCGAACAGCTGCTATTGAATAACGTGAGAGGAGATCGATATTAGGCTATTCCTGGTATACGATTATTGCCGAATTCAGATGTCCATTATCTTTGTACAGACGGTATATAGAATGAGATGAGTGTTTGACAATACTGAGAGGTTGCCGGATGGTCTATCAGGGAAGAAAAAAGGGAAGAGTTGCGACCCAAGTTTATTTTGCAGTCATGAGACAAACATGTTGAGATATTTTGAACGATTTTAGCACGTCCAGCTTTTGCATGGTGGTTTACAACTCAGACACACAAGCCATCAATAATTATGTGGTAAGGGTGTACAAGGATGATTGGGTTGTTACTAACGGGCATGTATATTGACACCTATACGTGTTGACTATGGACATGTTTTCTTGTTCGCTGGCAAGTCTACGTTAAAACAACTATCCTAAAGGCGGTAGTTTTGATCGGTTCGAGGGGTGCGTTACTGAACATCACGCAAAACAGGGGTTTTTCGTCAGATGTTATTAGGTCCGTTTTCAAAGATAACGTCCTCAGACTAGTAGAGCTTGAAAATGGACATGACTTTCGCCATTGTTAGGAAATTTTCCAAGTTTCGTTTGAATTGATGTATATTCTCACGGGACCTAATTGCAAGCCGGAGTTTGTTTCAAATGTAGAAATATTTTACTAGGAAAAAATTTGAACGCAATTTTTTCCGGGATTTAAGAGATGCCAAGGTGAAGTTCTTATTTCTGAGGTTATACCTCGGCCTATGCTGTAAGATAGTCACAAAGCTGACGGTGAATTTATTGCCATAGACCAAATTATACATGAGTGAAAGGTTGAGTTGAGAGGCGAAACTTCATAGTAAAGATAAGACATTCCGCATGGTCGTGTTACATAGGCTACCCTCAGACTGCCTATTAATGCCTCTTTTTGCCACCTTCCACTTTGGCGGATACTGCTCTGGACTTCGAGATATAAGCCCCTGTTCCAGTCGCCACATCCCACCGTTGTCATTGCAAAATGTTGAGCACGTAAACCAGCCAAAAACTTTTGTAAATTCATCGTTCAACGTTGAACCTACGTAATGGCAGTAGTAGTGTGGAAATATTTTGGTGGCACAAAGCTCTTTCGAAATGTTTGTCAAGGTGTGAAATTCTCCATACCATTGTATTTGCAGCGGGAAAATTAAAAAAAGGCTGCTATAGAATGGTCAATCCCAGGAGTGATGCCCACATCACTAGTGTATGAGTGTTGCAAGTAGTCATCTTTAATTTCGTGTGTCACACACCATGAAGAAAATGCTGAGAGCAGAAGGCTTTGGCGTACGTCACTTTCTCAGACTGATCAATGTAGACCACGATCTGAGTTGAAGTATAATAATAATAATAATAATAATAATAATAATAATAATTAAAGTTGCCAAAAATAACAGTTATATGAGAAACTTCAAATAATGCGTTGATAGCATGTTTACCTACGACTTCGTTACATACCTGCTTGCTGGCGACGTTGCAGGCGTAGACCAGTTCACTGCACGGATTCCCTCTTCACAGTCAAGAAAATCGGTAGATGTTGACTGGCAACACAAATGACACTGCTTCGGAACTTGACGAATGTTATAAACGTGACAAATATATTCGCGACCAGAACGACACCCTGCTTGTTTTTTCTGAGACTCATCTCCCGGGTTGCAGTGAGTTTTTGAAACCTAAGAGGCGCCAGGACCGTAGTTATAATTGACGTCGAATCAATCCTCATTGTCACTCAAAAGCCTTCTTAACTATTTTTCTTAACGGTATCGAGTGACCCCGGCAGAGAGGAATGCTTTCCCTTGTGCACGAAAGTAGAAATAACCGAGTTCATGTCCCCAGTGATAATTTCTCAACTTCTGTGAAAAGTAGTGGCCAGCAGTACGATTGTGCCGAAGATTGGGATGCAGTTGCGTAGCTCACTTTTGGTGGGCGGGCGTTTGTGGCGGCAAAACAATAAACTGAAGACCCCGGCCAAATCGACCCTCGTTGCTCTCCGTCCAACAATTTACCCTTGTTGACTTATTACCGACTAACATGTTGTCTGCCTCATTGGTAGTGCCAGAGACAGACGAACACCTTAAGCGACTAGATGCTGTTTGCATTCACTAAATCAAATTCGGCCTCCACTTCACTGACTCTTTCCACTAGTCGAACCTCACGATCGATAATCAGGTTACATCTTGGCCTTCCATAGTTACCTCTCTTGAATTCTGTCACTGTCCGAGGACGGTAACTGCAGATACTTCTCGGCCGCCTGCGCTTCAGAGGCAAGCAGACTTAGGGAACCCCATCCGGATTCTTTGACTTCAAAATCTGACTTGTGAGACAGCAAGATACAAGAATTTTTTGGAACCTATCCGAAGCGAAGGTCTCAAGAGTCTGTCTCGCTTGGCAGTGAAGGCCCTTCTTACCCCGGGAGTGCACTAGATAGGACATTGGTTTCTATTGATGGATGCTGCTGTTCGCAGTGGATATGAAGCTTTTTAACGAAGCTAAAGGTTTTTCGACGGCATCAAACTTTTGGGCGATTGGCGTGTCCTGTGTTTGGGGTATCTTCTGTGTCCCCGTCTTTCTTAATCGGAATACATTACTGCCGCAGCATGAAAATCGTTCTGCTGTACGCTCACATGATCGGAACACAACCACAGCACACTTACGCAGTCATTAGTGCGACATATCTCCATGGGGGCACTTGTCTTTCGTGCGACCTCTATCGTTTGGACCTCCTCCGACTGTAGCTTTACTATCTGCATCGGTACAGTGCACGATCCCGACAACCACTTCAAGGTAGCAGTATTCATCCATTACGATTTTCTCCTCTTGTTTTCCTCTGAAGATTTCTGTCTTTCCTGTGCTTTCGGATGATAACTGTTCTCTGGGGCCAATACAAGTGACGAACATTGGCGCCTTTAGTCCCCAAACTCCTCATCAAGTTGGTATGAGTGTCGCTCTGACAAGTTCAAAATCACACTCAAAGCTTGATGTGTGCTGTGTATCAGAGATGCGAACTCGTGATTATATCTCCCTTGTTCACTTGAGTCCACTTGTTGATAAGTGTCGATCTGATCATCCCCTCCTCAGAGTCTCTGGTGAGACCGAGGCTAAGCTTCATTGAGGCTGGAGTAGAAAGTGCACTAAGTTTCAGAGCGGTACAGTGTTTGTTTCATCGGATTTCAGTAAACAGTCGTCTATATTCCGTCAGGTTCTATACATCCATCAAAGTCTTCCAGCGCAAATCAGAGAAGCGTGTACACTCATTATATCGGCGTACTCCTCAGCGGATATTCGCCTAAATGCTAACGAAAAGCCGTAATATGAATCACTAATCTTCTGAGTCAGACTTGACACACAGACACAGTCATGCCAAAGGAGAGTTTTACTGCTCAGCTGTGTCGCCTTTCATCAGGGAAAAAGCGGCTGGGGGGCATGGTTTTGCCTGAACACAACACACTAATAGTGATGAAAGACTGCTGCAGCTGTGCACGTCTCACGACCTCTAGATATCGAATACTGCATTTCGACATAGGAGAAGTTATCACGTTACGTGGGGTCCCCCTGTGCTTCCCAGTCTTTGGGATGAATGGATCATATAGCAAATACTAACAGGTGGCCCAACCGTATTAAAGACTGTAGTGCATTTTTGGCCAGTCACCTGGAGTGAGATCCTGCTGCCGTGATGCACGCTTCGTTTGGGCAGTTTCCCATAGACCATACACTCAGAACCACAGGGTAATTAACCGACATTCGTTCCAGGAAAGTGTAAAGAACGTTCATCAGTAGGCAATGGCGAACGAATTACCCAGTTCCAGCCCGGTGAGAGAACACGATGAACACTGGGAACATGTCACAGCAGTTATGGAAGCTCGCAGTTGATGGATTTGTTCCAAAGGAGCTGTTCACTTGCGACTCGGCCGGATTCCTATCATGTCGGTAAACTTTGTGAGCGAGCGTCATTCGATTCCGTTTTACTCTGAATACGATGAAGATCGTGGAGAACTTCAGAGCAGGGTGATTACAAGATCGTACAGACTGTAATCACCACTTGACCAAACAGTCGAGGGGATGAGACGAGCGTTTTTATGTGACGACGGCACAGAACTTATTTTCATGATCCCTGATTGTACTGGCTGTCGAGCCGGTGCAAGCGAGACTGTAAGTTAAAAAGATGGCTCATTTATCGCCAGTCAATCGCGCTGACTTTGAGACGATGGCTGTACATTGTGAGGGTCAGCTCAGTTGGTCTCAACCGAACCATGTGGATGGCAGGGTCCGAACAGTCGGTTACTGTGTTCCAGACGGCCCTTTATGGGAAACGAAAGTGGTCCTGAAGATCAGCTTTTTGGGGCGTAGAAAAGTTTCTGGACTAGATCTCTCTCCTCTATTCAAGAATGGTGAGGAAAGGTTGACACCACGGCTGACAAAACACCTCAGAACGAACTGGAAATCTGGACAGGCACCTCGTGACTGGTGTTTAGCAACTATACTAACCTTTCAAGGGGGTACCCGAGGTCTACATTATAACCAGAGTGAGGCCAGTCTACTATCTGTTGCAGTAAAATTACCCATTGGCACTACAGCACGCCGGTCCACAAACGAGGAGAAAGTCAGACACCTAAAGAAAAGTCAGGATTCTAGTTCGGTTCAACGCGGATTGAACACATTTTCGCATTGCAACTGATCTTACAGCATCGGCACACCCATGTATATCGTGATCTTTTCAGACCTAAGGGTGGTTTATATCCGGTTGCTCTTAACTTTCACTGGAGTTGCCTTGTCCTTGTGGAAGGCGTACTTGAGGAATCCCGTGAGCTTAGTGCTGAGCTTCTCTTGGCGAACGGGCTGACAGAGGGATGTCGGATAACACTGCATTGCTTATCCTTTCTGCCGAATGCATATAGGCCATGCTGAACAAGGTGACTGATCGGGATGGTTTTTACGGAATACGCCCCGTGCCTTCAAAATGCAGTGTTGTTTCAAAACGGAGGCATTCCCACCCATATACTTTCCAGTGCAGCCACTAGGCACACGAACTTGATTGACGCTATCTCGTCAGGTCGTATTATCGCTGTTGAGATGTTAGCGAGGTCAGAAAAGGCATCTGTCCACTTCTTCAAACTGTGTAATGTTGTCGTTAAAAACAAGGGTATATAATGCTTGTGTTTGTTCTGTTTCGCCCTACGGTCTGGAAGATTAGCCTGTTCGCAACGGAGGTAACAACAGATGTGCTGTGTTTGACCATCGTTGCCTCCGCCAGTTGGTACAAAATGAGTAGACCAGTCGCTTAAGGAACACAGCCGTTCACCCGCACCCATTCGGAAGGTACGGATGCACAACCAGTCAGCCAGCTAATACGGCTCACCGCTTGCGATGGCGGGATCACGTATGACACCTGATCGTTTGCCGTTCTGAGTATTATACGCTGGAACAACCAACAGTTGGGTGAAACCGCGTCGACGTGGTCGCGAAATATGACGACCCTGACTGCCCCATTGAGTAGACTGGGTATGCATCGGCTGTTTGACTGGGGTTCTCGTGACTATTCAACTCAGTGGATATGGCGGGCGTTTCTGTAGGAAAACCACCAGAGATAGCAGTGTACTGCAGTCAACGGCGCGCCTGTATCAACATAATTTCTAGGTCCTCCACTAAGTCTTATTTAACCTAATTTCTACTCCTTTCCAGTAACTTATTTTTTAAGCCATTCCACATCACTGTCAAAATAAGCAGCAGACCAAGTCGTGGTATTGCAGCACGCATGCCGGCCGTTTCTACTATGGATACCCGTAACACACGCCAACCAACTTTGCAACTACGTGGAGATTCTGGGGGACAGCGTTCTTCCTATGTAAGGGTTCCAACAGCACTCAAAACGAAAACTGAAACGACGTCAACGACACGGCAGCACGCCCGGTTACACAATCCGAATTCAATTTGTGCGCGCTTGCAAAAACGCGGGTAACTCGAAATCTGGTTTAAAGTTCCTTGCTGTCAATATCTATCCATATTTTTGCTATTACAATGCTCAAATAATCAAAAAATCACTTACGGTCACTGCACTCCGTTGTCGAATAGCTTAAATCTACGTATTTCATTATTCGTGTTCGATAGTATACGTTCAATATTTTGGCCTCTTGTTACCTCTTCGTTAACTGTCACTTTTGCCCACAGACCACAAAACAATGACACACGCACGATCCAGCAGCACTGGCGGATCGGAGGCATCGAGCGTTTGTGGTCGTTTCGGCTGCCGCATGACTGTTCAGAATAGTATGTAACGCCAGACGTGTCTACGCTAGTACCAATTTAAGTGTACTGGCTTCATGGAGGACCAGTACGCATTGCTCAGTTCTCCAAGAAGGCCACTTATCTGTATGAGCTGTCTTCTTCGCAAAACCTGAACCCCACTCAAAACGACGTTGGATCTTCTGTTCGCCACTCCGAACGTCTGAGAATGTCAGCGCACAGATAACTACGGTAGAATAAGCGCTGGGTGATACTAAAAGCGTTATCTGGCATGAAGTCAGAAATGAACTCGTTGAATGAACACATTGCTGTCGCCCACCCAGACGTGGCGGTTGCTCGCAAGGCAGTTGCTTTGTCCACTGCTCAAATTGGGGAAGTCGCAACGAACTTGAAGAATAGGGCACTCCGGAAGAGAAAGGCTTCTTTTGTGGGGACGATTTCCGTCGCATTCCCTTCAGAAGAACAAGCCAGAGCGGTGCTAAACACATGGTTCCGTCCAGAATTTGCAAAAACGATTTCCGCTAGCAGACATCGCTCCAAATTTACCAAATCACTGGGACTACTTGTGACGTTATCCGCAAACATTAAAACAGAGGAAGTACTGGAAAAAGTGGCTGAGCTAAAGAAAAAACACGCTCATCTCGGGGAAGTCTTGCTAGATCTCTCATTGAGGCAGCGGCAGGAGCGCACTCAGCTTGCCAGAACAAGGTTGTGCATCGAGGCTGACTCCAAACCCCAAGCTAGCGTAAAAGTACTTTCCCTGCTCTCAAGAAGGCGCCAGTGTCCTCGGATAAATCACAGCAAGCACCCACATCGGAAGTTGCTGCCCCCATCCCCTTGGAAGGTCAATCGCCAATGGAGATGCAAGGGTCCGGAAGAGCAGAGCCCAAATGTTTTATGGACCACCGCTCTTCGCCTAGACCTCCAACCACCTCACCCTAGAAAAGTTCCGTCAAGACATTTTTCCCTAAAATTTATAGCTTACTGAGTTTGCTGGGGTCCCCCTGGATCCAAAATGGCCCATACCTGTCTCACTCTGGTCGTCCTCTCCTCGGCTGTATCGGGGTCATTTCGTCTTGCATTCTCTCCTAATCTACAACCTCATCCAAATTTCCAAGGGTGCAAAACTGCAAATCAATCCCCAGAAGCTCCAAAAGCAAGAGCGGTTCGAGGGTCATCGACCCTGGGCCAAAAGAAACAGACGAATCGTCCCACATGGATGCTCACATATACACAGACTGTGATGAAACGGCCAACACCACCCAAGGGGACTCAGAAAGCTTTACCGATGATTACGCATCTCCCTCGCTACTGAGACTGCTTTCTCAAACTCTTCCTCGTGTAGTTCTGTCTCTTTTTGCACCGAGCCAAACGAGAAAGCAGCCTTCAAGTGTGTGTGCATCAACTGTCTGAGCCTTCTGAACAAACTACCAGAAATCAGAAAGCTGGCCCAAGGCACTAGCCCTCATATTCTTGCTTTAACAGAGACCTGGCTTTCTGCGGATATCAGTGATATTGAACTACACGTCCCTGGCTACTCTTTTTACCGAACGGACTCCTCCCATGGACCCATGGGAGGTTGTGCCGTTTCCTGAACCTGAAGCTCCCGGTGCCAGCTGTCGTAGGGCAATTTGCCTTCCCACAGAAATGCGACACGCTCAGGATCAAAGTCTAACTTCGTGGACGTTACACGCTTCTCGCCGGTGCCATGTACTGTGCGCAGTCATGCAGTGTATCCGACGACGAGGCCATTCTTGCTACCCTAAACAGACTCACGTCCACTCAGCTTTTCTCCCGTCTTCTTATTATAGGTGACTTCAACGCACTAAAACTCAACTCTGTTGAGGACTGTGGCTGCGGATTCTCGAAACTCAAGGCAAATTTGATCCATGAGAGAGCCTTGACACAGCATTTTGATCTACCTAAAAGGCATCGTCCAGGACGGACACCCTCCTTCCTCGATCTGTTCATTACGAACGAAGCTCACCTGGCAGATAGGGTGGTCAAACCACCGCTGGGGCATAGTGATCACATGCTACTAACCTTTGATTTTATCTGTTACTGGATCCAAAATGCTGTATCAAAGACACCTTTCGGAAACTTCCAGAAAGCAGACTTCAGCGCACTGAAAACGTTCTTAGGCACACTCAGGCTTACATCCGACTCAGTGAACTTGAACTGCCTTTCTTTTAAGGCTGTCATTCAAGGAAACCATGGAAGTTCCCCTCTCGTGCACAGTTTTCTTTCTCTAAGCAGAGGCTAACGAGTAGGCCAGATGATCTAGAGGCCTCTTGCACTGTACGAAATGGATGCAAGCAGGAAATCCGGCAACACACTCAACAGGGACAGTAAAAAATCGTACAGGTAGTTGGCAAGAATAAGAATTTTCTTTTCAAGTATATGCGTCGCCAGAGAAAAAATAAACCCTTAGCGCTCCCTCTGCGGCTTCCCAACGGGAAACCTCCTCCAACCCCAAGTGGTTACCGAGGTGTTCACAGAATACTGCTTAACAGTCTGCAGTATGGATCCGCCAAACTAGCATCCAATTCTTCCGCAGAGGCAATTTGAATACCACTTCTTACAGTTGACTTCTCTGTGTCAGACTCTCCGGACCTCTTGTGTAAGGTCACTTCTCACAGTGCCAAGGGACCAGACGCGATCCATTTCTGGACCCTCAAAGAAGCGCCCCCCATCTTGACGGTGTCCCGCTTTGATATATTTGAACAGACAATTCGGACTGACACTCTTCCGCAGGCGTGGAAAGAGGCCACTTGACGCTTATATTTAAAGCAGGCGATCATCACTCTCCTGTGAGTTATCGAACGATCAACGTTACCAGCATCGCATACAAGATAATGGAGCGATTGTTAAACCGTATCATCTTTAAGAATTTTTTCTCAAATAATCTTTTCTTTTAGACTGGGCACGACTTTCTTCCCGATCGATCATGCATAACCAATATGTCAATCTTCATGGATAGCCTAACGGAGGCCAAAGACAATGGTCATAACTCGGCTGCTATCTTCTTCGGCTTGGCCAAAGCCCTCGATCGTGTCCTACACGGTCCTCTGGTACATAAACTAAATACCTATGAGATCCACTGCGAGGTTTTCAGCTAGATTACTCCCCTTCTTAGTGACAGGACCTTCAGACTAAAAACCAGTTCGGGCCTTTTGTCTCCCTCCCCGGTTTCTATGGGAGTTCCTCGAGGATCGGTACTTGGTCCACTGTTGTTTCTGATATACATCAATGATCTCCCGGAGCTTATCTCTAGCAGTGCCCTCCTTTACGCTGATTGTGTAAAAATGTGGAATGCGTGTGATCCCAATGCATTGCAGATTGACCTGGACCGTATTAAGTGCTCGTCAGATGATTTAAGTCTCCTTTTAAACGACAGCAAGTATGCGCACATGCCACTCGGAGGAGACTCAGGGAACCTATTCGTGATACACAGTGCACAAAGGGTAATAGATATCGCGGCAGTTGACTTTGAAGAAATGTGAGGATTTGGCCATCGTCTTGCTCTCACCACCAGTTGGCCGCCAAAAAAAGACTTATAACTCTAGGGGTGATGAAAAGTGCCTTCCCCTGCACAGACCGAAACGCCTTTCATACGCTTTACGGAATCTGCATAAGACCACTGCTCGAGTATGCCAATCAAGTCGTCCACACCTGTTCGAAGAAGGACACATTCGTCATTGAACGGGTCCAGCGAGTAGCCACCAAAATGGTCACTGGCTTGCGGCATCTATCCTACGAGTCTCGCCTTGAAATTCTCGATCTTTATCTACTTGATTGTCGTAGACTCCGCAGCGATTTAATTATCACACACTTTCTCTTTAGCACAGGACTCGTGCAACAATTCTTCACCCTAGTAAGTGATAACAGTCGAAGAGGTCACGACAAGAAGCTCTATAAGCTTCGACCTCGGACTTTCCTAAGACAACAGTTCTTGTCTTATAGGGTTATCAACTACTGGAAGGACCTTCCACTAGAGGTTGTTAGCTGCTCTTCTAAAGAAAGTCTCAAAGTGTTATTAGATTCTCACCTACCTGATAAACCGTTAAATTAATAAATTTTCCTGTTTCGCTAGAATATTATTTTACTCTGTTCTTGGTACTTTCTGTAACCCCCAAGAGCGGTGCTACACCCCGTTTTCAATGACCGCCTTTCAAGTCAATAGAAAACCGCCGGACATCGAAACGAACAAACTGACTGGATCCGGGTAGATTGGGCCTCCAGCCTCGAACCCGTGTACAAATCGCTGAAATCGCTGAAATCAAGGTCGTTGTGTTGTTTATGGTGTCAATGGACCTGACCGTGCCAGTGTAATGTCGACCTTGTCGATAACTCGAGATCTGGTTCAGATTTTCTCGCTGCCACTGTCTATCCATATTTATGCCTCCTAGCTGCCCTGTGCATTGAGAATTGCACACGGGTACTATTTTTCGCTGTTGAATAACGTACTACTTCGTTACGTATTAAATTATTTGGATTATATATTGCCGATTTTCCGCTTTATCGCGTCCATTTTTTCTCTGAATTACTGGAAAATAACAGTTTCATGTTGTTCGTCCTCATCGACAATGACCCGTATCAGATCTAGCAGCGCTGGGACCCAGCAGACACTATGTGAGGCAGCAAGCGTTTGAGGCCAGTATGGGTGTAAAACCTCCGTACAAAACAGCTTGCAGTGCTGCCAGTGTCAAGAGTGGTGTCACTTCAGATACACTGGCCTCAACGAACACTACCATAAGCAGCTAGCCTCTTCACCTCAATTATATCTGCATGAGCAACAGGTTGGACGAAAGGCTAGGCATCACTCCACCGTTGATTGGTCACACACGCACCATGACGAGTGGAGTGACGCAGACAATCTGCGACTGCAAATGTGGGGCGCTTCTCAGCTCTGTATCTCTTTATATTTTTTCCATGGGGAGTAAGATGGAGGAGTACCAACGAACTATATCCTAAATGAAGTTGGATCTACAGTCTGTAAATAAGTACATAGCGCTTGCCTTCCCTAGTGTTGCAATCATCAAGAAAGCAGTTGCCCTGTCAACTACACACAGAAAAGACAGCAACAAAAATGAGAGAGAAAGCTATCAAAGAAATGGGAGGTGTTTTATGGGACCGCTTCCCTACATGTTCTCCAACGGACGTATCTATATCAGTCCTAGCGACTTCATTCTCCCCGGCCGTCACAAGCATGGTGCCCGCTAACAGGCTGCGCGCCAAGACAACCAAAAAGTCAGTTGGCCTTGTGGTAACCTTGCAAGCCATGCTCAACCCCGAGACCGTGGTGGGAAAAATAGTGGCTTTGAAGTCCGCCAACACCCGTCGATCGCTCTTGACAAGAGAGGGTGAGACGCGAGTAGTTGACTAAGACCTAGTTACGAATCATGATAGACCAGAACCTACAAATGGAGACTAAGGTCGTAGTTTCTGCTCTCGAATTGTCTCCTCAGACCCCTGTGCCTGTTGTAGAAAACAGAGACACCTGCATGGTCATTCAAACGGCCGACACCCCAAGCACAAGCACCATTATTAGGGCACTGAAACCGCGCACAAACTGTCGTCAGAATTACCTACACCAAGATGCACCATACGACCCCGCAGAAAATTCCTCCTCCCAAGACTTCGGAAAGAAAGTACCCTGCTAGGACGGCCTCCTGCGACTCAAAAAGTTCTCATTTGGCCAGCCCCAATAGGTATTTCTATCAGTGGCCTCATAACGCCGTGCACATTGCCCTCTTTCATACCATCACCCAGCAGTCGAAGAAGTCAAGTTTCCCGTAGGTGAAAGCTTCTAAACACCCTCCCAAGAGGCGGAATTTAACAGGGGCGCAGAGGTCGCAACCTGCCACACCAAAAATGCTGGTCAAGCGTCCTGTAGGGTAGCTGACGCACGCATAGACCGAGTCCAGCCCCACAACCTTTCTCAGATCCTGGCCTTCTTTCTCAGGCTCTTACTTGCACTCTCTTTTCTCGCGAAATCCAGCGGAGAAGTAGCTTTCAAGCGCATGTATACGAACTGTCTGAGTCTGTCCAGTGAATTGCCGAAAACCATACGATTAGTTCATGACACCCAACCGCACATATTCGCCCCTTATGGGAACATGGCTTACAGGTGACATCAATGACAGTGAACTGAGTGTCCTGGGGTATTCAGCTTATCGGGCCGACTCCGCCCAGTGGAGAATGAGGGTTCTGCGATTCTCCTTCAGCAGTATCTCCCGACATCCTTTCTGGCTACCCATTTCGCGAAGAATACGTCGTCTTCTCGATGACCGTTCTCATTTACTCGCGAGGCGTAAGCTTGCGGGAAACTCGGAGGACCAAAGCGCTTTCCACATTGTTCGAAACAGGTGTAGGCGGGAAATCCATGAACACGCCAAACTCGTACAAGAAAAGATTCTCCTCAGAGCCCGCGGGACCAAAAACTTATTTAAGCATATGCGACGACTAAGAAAGAGCAAACCTTCCGCCCTTTCTTCACGATTGTCCAACGGGGAGACTTCATCTGACTCCCTAGTTGTGGCCGAGTTATTCAGGGAGTACTACTCGGCAGTCTACAACGTCGCATCCCCGAGCAGGCATCCTGTCCAACTGCTGCAGAAGTTCAGGCAACGACTCGTGACCGCTGAATTTTCTGTGCCAGATGTCAAAGACCTTTTACTCAAGGTTAATCCATACAGTACAATGGGTCCTGACATGATCCATCCCAGAATACTCAAGGAAGCAGCTGTTAGTCTGACTGAACCTCTTTATAAGCTATTCATGCAAACACTCCAGACTAGCATCCTCCCTAGCGCATGGAGAGAGGCGACGGTCACACCCATATTTAAAGTGGGTAACTGGCACTCTCCGGTCAGCTATCGGTCAATCAGCCTTACTAGCATTTCGTGCAAAATAATGGAGCGCCTACTAAAGCGCGCCACACTCAATCACTTCTTATCAAATAATCTTTTCTCTTTCACCCAGCATGGCTTCTTTCCTAATCGGTCATGCATAACAAACATGCTTATTTTCATGGATAGTCTGACGGAGGCCAAATACATTGGCCTCATCTCTGGTGTTATCTTCTTTGATTTCGCTAAGGCTTTTGACCGTCTTTCACACGGCTCCCCTGAAACACAAACTGGAAGCCTATGGTATTCAAGGAGAGGTTCTTCGCTGGATTGCCCATTTTCTTGATAATAGAACTTTTAGGGTTAAAATCAGATCAGACCATTTGTCCCTCTCTTTTATTCTCTCTTGAGTTCCCCATGGGTTATTGCTAAGTTCCCTGTTATTCCTCATTTACATCAACGACCTTCCGGATAATATTCCCAGGAATGCACTCTTATACGCCGACGACCTGAACATCTGGAACGCCATTGATCCCAGTGCAATACAGAGTGATCTTGACGTTTGATGACGTGATTAAGCGCTAGTCGGACGATTGGAGTCTCCCACTAAATGACAATAAGTGTGCTCACATGTCACTCAGTGGAGATTCTGGCAGTGCCTTTGTGATTCACATTGCGTTTGGCACAGTAGATATCAAGAAAATCGATCTGAGGGCGTCTGGTTGTCGTCTAAATTATCTTGTGCGTATCACAAGAAGGCGTTTCAAGTGCTGTGTGAGGTTAATACGAGACCGCTCCTCGAGTATGCGAATCACGTCGTGTATACGAACCTAAAGAAACATCAACTGTTGAGCTTGTTCAGTACACTGCTACTAAACTAGTCACGGGCCGAAGAAATGTAACTTACCAGTCTCGACTTGAAATTTGATCTGTACCTACTTGAATTTTGAAGACTCCGCAGTGATTTAACACTTTTTTTAGAGTAGGTCTCGTAGAACTGTAGCAATTGACGACTGCCGATGAGGACATAACAGGAAGCTTTTCAAACTTCGTCCTCGGACCGTGGCGGTTCTTTTCTTATAGGGTTGCTAACCGTTGGAACAACTACACGCTGTTTTCAGTGAATGCTTTTCAGTTCAGCAGACGCCCAATGACATTGAGCAATAAAAACCGACTGGGTCCGGTAACCTTTGGCTCCTGCCTCGAACTTGTGTATAAGTCATTGAAATCGCTGAAAATCCACGGTGTCGCAAAGTTAGTTGGTAGTCAAAGTAGAAACGGCTGGCTTGCATGTTATACTAACGCAGACGTGGGGTGGGGGGTCGTCCGGTTTTCGTTGGATTTTCGGCCTCTTTTTGTGGGCTGGTTAGGGTTGGACTTTGAAGTTGCCCTCGGGGCGTTTCAAGATCCATACGATATTGGAAAAATGTTGTGTTGAGTGCCGGTAATTTATTTGACCAGATAAGACACTCCCACCAAATTTCTGTTCTTGAGGTGTTTGTATTACTTTCCTGTCTACCACCTTGGTACAGCGGGGTGATGAGTCTTGTTTTCTAATGAACGTTTATTGTAACATTCTTTTATACACATTTTATGGGCTTTGAGATGGCCTTGAAAACATAGTCACATGCACCTGGCGTTTGGCATGCCATTGGGATTTCAATTTCCAAGAGGTAGGCGTTCGTAAGTTGATGGCGCCGGGCATTCACAATGTTTCTGCATGTATATTAATGATAAGCTTATTTTTCTTAATGTCAACAGGTGTGTTGTAGTATGTCAAATGTTACCTTGTTGAAGTGATCGGCCTTGTGTACTGTTTTGATCCGGCGGGCTATGCTGACT